>APFE031474781.1:47081-89196 GCA_000404065.3 Pinus taeda
AGTCTTGGTTTTGGGATCCAAGGGAAATCTCTATGTATATGTGTTTTATGTGTTATTCTCTCGCATTGTTTATTTTTTGTATTTTAGAATTCGTATGCAAGTAATTTCTATACGGGGTTAAAACCTACATATTACATGTACGACTACTTTTGTTATGACCCTAAATTCTAGTGCAGGACCTCCTCCATTTGTGTTGGTATTTATCACAGACCTTGTGGCCTACTAACCATCACAGCTCTCAACCCTCTCTGCTATTTCATAATTTGACTCAGCCTTCACATAGAAAAACCACTGAAATCACATGCTTAAATTCTCATGATCTACCTCTCTTGAGCTCAATCTTCCATAATAGAACCAACAGTATGCCATCCTACTTCCTAGATCAAACCAGTTAAGGTATGTCACATTATTGTGAACCCTCACATGATGATATATCTCTTAGTGGATGATCATGGTTTCCCTTTAGCAAACCTTACTCAGTCCTCTAGCTCAGCCTACTTTAGGACTACATCTCCCCTAACCTCCTTGATCAAATGAGATCCTTCTCACTTCATGTGCTTTCCTTCATATGAAGACCTCCTTAAATAGATTATCCTAGCTAGGCCTCTTAGGAACCCTCTAGAACTTATGGATTTTATCCACTTAGACCTTAGGAAATATTAATTTTTCTTTTTACTTTTCTTTTAGATTTTAAACCTCATCTTTGGTCGAAAGCCCATTCTCTTGGGTTCTTGCTGACAAAGCCTTTTGTGCCCTAATAACGCAAACCCATCTCACTAGGCTTATGGAGTACCTCCCAAGCTACACAATTCAACAACATACTCTAGTTGTGGTAACCATAACTTGGTCAAGCTCTTGTAGTCAAGCAAGGACTTGGTTGGGTTCCCATGTTGAAAATTAAGTATGGGTAGTTGTGAGGGCATGATAGCTAGGGAGGGTCAAGCAATTCCAAGCAATGAAATGGTGTATTAGCACATGCCAGTCAATTTAAATGCATGTTGAGGAGTGTTAGGGAGTGTTGAGGAATCACAAGGAAGAACTAGGTCAAAATGTATGGAAATGAACAAATAAGAGTGTGTGGCAAGGAGTGTTAATGAATTCAAGTGTGACAAGGACAATGTGTGTTAGGATAAGTTCATAATAGGATTTGTAGGATGCAAGCCTATAGTTGCTATAAGGGGCTCGAAAGAGGAGTTTTAGAAAAAGGGAGACTATGTGATAGGAACAACATTGTTTTTCCTTTAGCTATTTTTTTTATATGATATGTGGCACACTTTGGTCGAATGCTCATGTTTTAAACTATTTTAGACAATTGCATATTATACATTATTTTGTATAAGTTTTGGGGATTTGTGCTTGTGCTAGTTTATATCTTGTGTGTCTTGTGGTTCTTAATAACTCTTACTTAATGTCGTACTTTTTTTATGAACTATATATACATGTGAAATATCACCTGTGTAAGTTATGTTGCATAGTTGTTTTATGGCCATGGCTAGATGTAATCCTTGTCTTGATAAGCTCTTAAGTGGGACAAGTTGAGCTTGGACATCAGTGGCCTAAGTTGAGTTATAGGCAATTCTTAGGTGAAAAAGGCACAATCTACTTGTAGTAGGTGAAATTGGTTAAGTTGTTGCCGATGAAGCATGCCAATGTCACATGAACTGCAGTAGCTAAGGAATTGATTTTGTTCCTAAGTCGTGAAAAAATGTAAGGCTAATTGTCAGGCCATTATTTCTAAGACATGGTAGGGAATGCTAGAAAATTCTAGATAGTGCGAAGGCATGTCAAATATGCTAATATGTGCCATGTTCTAAGCCATGCCAAGATGTGCAAGCATGTGACAATACGTCCTAGGGACTGTCAAGGTAGCAAAAAAGATAAACAAGTTACACTACAAGAAAAATTAGCACATAAGAGGGTTAATAAGTCATCAATTTACCTTTTCCAAGAGGGGCGTGTTAGGTACATCAACACCACGTGCCGATAGGTTCCAAGTTCTAAATATTCCTCAGTTACTTCTCATCTACTTTCCTATAATTCATCTCAAATAAATTTAATATTAAACCATGCCAAAGGATACCAAGGCATCTCAACGAATGCTAGACATGCTGAGACTTTCCAAGTGCCAACATGTGCCAAGTGATAATGTGTGTTAGAAAGTGATATACATGTTATGAAGTGGAAATACATGTCAAAGTTTACTAACATGTGCCATAGAGTGCTAATGCTTTTTGATGAGTGTTAGGGAGTACTATGGAAACACAAGGGAGAACTAGGTCAAAATGCATGGAGGTGAATGAATATGAGGGTGTGGTTGGGAGTGTGAATGAGTTCTAGATGACATGCCAATGAGGGAGTGACAAGGTATGCTAAGCATTGGTACGGAATGCTAGGGAATATCAGGGCATGTCAAGAAGTTCCAGAGTGTGCTAGGGATTTTTGGTGTTGTTAACATGTGCAAAATAGTGCCAAGGCCTACCAAGACATGTCGTATGCTAAGTCATGATAGGATGTGGAGGGTGTTAGCATATGCTAATATGTGGTAAGGAGTGTCAAGGCAACAAAATAAATAAAAAAGCTAAAACGAAAGGAAATGAACACATAAGAGGTTGAATAAGTCAGGACTTTATCTTTATGCTAGGCACTCTAATAATAGGTTCCAACACATGCCAAGTGCTAGTGTGTTCCAAGTGATAATGTATGTTAATGCATTCCAAAGTGTTCCAGGGAATGATGGGGACTACAAGGGATGCCAACACATTCTAGGAGAGCGTTATCCTATCATAGGGCTTGCCTACATGTGCTTGGGTGTCCTAGTCATGGAAATATATTCAACGTACAAAGATGTTCCAAGACATGCGAGGTCCTAAGCAATGTTAGTGTGTCCCAAAGCATGTTAAGGTGTTCCAAGAGTGTTGAGGAGTTATAGGTATCTCTCATTAATAGAATTGACAGAGCTTGATTATGTTTTAAATAATATAGTTCCTACACAAACTAGTGGAACTTTATCTAAAGGGAATTTGTTAAACAATAAACCTAATAGAGATGATTCATGTGTTGACTCATATGAAAATTATATTCTCATTACTTGAGGGAAATGTTACACACTAATTACTTCTTAAAAAATTGAATTAATATAACCACTATGGGCTTGGACACATAATGAAAAATACTCCACAACAATGGTATTAAATTGTTATCTTTTGACAAAAAATATAGTCACATGCACATAGCATCATCAAAAACTCATTGGAATGATCTATGATGATGAAAATTTTTTGACCGTCACCAAAAGTAACCAAAAAGAGCATTGGTGAGGTTCAATAAAAAATATTCACTAGAAGTTTCACTAAAGAGAGAATTAGTGACAGGCCTTTAACAACCCTCACCAAAAGTGTGATTGACTATATGCACTTACAACAACACTTTTTTAAGGACCGTCACCATATGAAACATTGATGACGGACCTTAAAGGTATGTCAGGCATGACCCTCATGAATGACCTTTTTTGTTGTAGTGAAGAACATGTGTTCTTGACTTTAATGTTCCACTATTGGAGCTAGTGGTTGTCAATGGTGTATGTATGTATGGAAATTCACTTAAAATAATAAAATCAGAGCTGACGCGCTTTCATGCATATGTTGTTAATATAGTAGGACTATTCTTGTTGTATTGGAAATGCATGTTATTTAACTTATGCATATTCTTATGAAGTATTTTGTTTGCATTTGTAAAACATTTGTTGAATGCGTGTTGTTGGATTAACTCATCACTTTAACTTGTGGAATATTTTGCCTCTTAGCTTGTGATGCCATTTCACTCGTGTGTTCCTTTCATGATCCATACTATTATAAGCTTCCAAGGGGCACACTTCCTTTTCTCTTCATGTGTTGGAACCTTCATGCATCACACTTTACTCTCAACAGGGTAAAATACTTTCTTTCACCCAAAGTTATCATACTTCCCTCTACATGTTTCAGTGGTCAAGGCATAACATTATCACCTACTGCTAGGACTCCTACTCCAGGTGGTGTCAAGTCTAGTTGGGAATTCATATTAGTGAGATCCCTTGAATTTTGATGGGTCCAGTACCACCCACATTTATGGTGCTAGAAGGAGGGCCATATTACAAGTTGAGCCCTTGAAGTCTGTTTTGAATTTATGCACACATTTGATGACTTCTCACCAAATCATAACCCTGAAATGCTTTTCTAACTCTCCAAATTTGAAAGTGTTAGTGAGAATTTTAAATGACTTGTCCAAATTTAATTTCAATGGTGAGGGTGGAATAAAATTGCTTAGGCACACAATTACTCCTCTTATTTTCCATGATAGGCATGACATCTAGTCTAAGGATATTTCCTGTGGGTTGTTTACTCTCACGTTCGAAGGTGCATAAAGCAATGCTGTCACACATTCCTCGCAACCTCCAAACACTATTTCAAATAGTTTTTTGTTGAATCATGTTATCCATTCATTCTCTATGATATTAAATCCTTTAATAAGAAAGTTTTAAAATTGAGAAAAACACCAGATGAATCTCTTCATGATTTTAATGATCGTTTCATTCATCACTACTTTGAATTTCCAAAAAAAAGAAGTTGATTGGGATTTATTAACTTCAATATTTCAATATCTTGTTCACTTTTCTTAAAATCCACATGAGTTAAAATCTTTCGAGCCTCTCCTAATGTACCTCAGTGTTAGAGCTTATAAATATGACATGGACAAGGTTGTTGTATCAAGTGACCATTCATCCCCTTCTCATCAAATAGATCCTAGCTTCGTAGGTCGAGGTGGGAGAAGTTAAGAATTCCCATGTTGATTTACCACCATCTCCTCCTACCCCACTTGCTCAGAATTTTAGTGCACAGTTGGATTGTGGCTCTGATTGTTATGATGAAGTGTTATCTCCTCGTCCTCCATCCTTTGGTCCCTCTGATCCTCTAGATTTTGGTGTGTTTTGTTCACCTGTCTCAAATCTCTCTTCGGATACTCATGAGGATCAACTTCTAGATGGAGTTGGTGTCGAACATCTAACCTTCGATATCCTTTTTCATGAGTAAGTGTGGGATTCTGAACAAGAACCTATGGTGAAGGATGACCTCCTCCTATCTGCATCTCTTCCTCTTTATCTTGACATCTTCCACATTTGTGCCATTCTTGTTCAATCATGTGAAAATTCATTTTCGAATGTTTCTGCTTTATATCATTCATAGAATGCGTGGAATGTTAGTCTTTCATCTGAATGAAAAGAGGATAAATCTATCTTCCCTGATCCTTCCAATCTCTCATCTTATATTTTCATAAATGTAGGGGGCGAAATTTCTCATTTTCCATCATCCTTTCTTTATGATTTGCCAAATCATGAGGATGCCCGTATTCATGATATTGAACACCCTGATTGTGGCTATCATGATCTTCTGATTCAATCATTCGATCAAGATTTGTATTTGTCCAATGTTTATCTTTCTAAGCCACCAATACTTCATGATCCATATTATGATGAATTAGAACCTCCCCAAGTTGTTAACTCACTTCAACCCGAGCTAATGGTTATGTCAAGTTCTCGTAGCCATGAGGTTAGTTCCACTTCTGATCGAAAATGTGCTGAATCTCTCCAGGACCTTCATCACTTTATTATTCACATCGAAAATGAATCTATCATACAATTTTTGCATCCTCGATATGTATCACAGGATCCTATTGCTCAATCATTGGAGGAGTCAAATGTAGAAAGCATTGCTACAAAATCCAAATTTTCATATTTCTTCATGTTTTCTTGTTTCTCAAGTTCGAAAAAGTGTACCTACTTTTATTTGACTTGCAATGTGTTTGAACACCCTGGTTAATCTACATAATGCCTTTCATGCACTTTTGTTTTTTAGTTTTCTGCGAGTTCATTCAAACTTCAGATGTTTTGGTTTGTATTGTCTTATTTTTCTTGTTTGTTGGTTTTCTTGCATATCTTTCCTGACATGCATGCTCTCTCCTTCATGGGCCAGCCAATGTGCCAATGGCTGCATTGGAAGTATCACTTTACATAAGTTGGCCTATATTTTGCTTAGGTTAGGAGTAGGAGTATTTTTTTTCTTTACTTTTTGTTTCTTGATTTGCTTTACTTGTTTTGCTTTATCCTTATTCTTTAATTGGTTTGTTTTCTTTTATAGTTGTAGGTTATTTTTCATGTGAGAGATGGTTGGCTTCTTAGAAAAGTAGGGTGAAGTTCAAAAGGAACTTGTACTACTATCAACACTTGGTTATCTATTTATTCCCTCTCTTTATGTGAATATTTAATTTCTTCTAGTCAATGATAGCTTGACGGAAAATATTTTCCTTTCATAGAGAGTCATGGTGAAATCATGATTCTCACATTCTTAAGTAGTACTACATACTCTAATTAGTTTTCCATTTTCCGTTAACCCTTTTCAACTAAGTCAAGTAGAGTAAGGATGAGGGGAAACTTAAAAAGTATGTCAGAGGTATATATAAATATCCTTCTCTAAAGGGACAAACGCTTCTTCTCTCAATAAGTCAGGATCCCTCTTCTTCCTCATGAAATAAATAAGTGCATATGCACATTTCTTTGAACTAATAAAAAATGAAAAATGAAAAATGAAATAAAGGGGTGAAAGAAGAGAATGACCTTTAGTGTAGAAAAGTAAATCAAGTAACTTCGTTGGAGTACACTCAAATCTCACTGATAGTGGTGCAATGCTTATGTTCCTAAGGTGACTCTGTCAAGGTAATTTCCAGGCCTACTGGTAGTGGAGCAACACCAGATATGAAACTAAAACTCTGAGAACCTATTTTTCTTATGCATCTATATACTCCTCATCCCCAATGGAAAAAACTCAGATTAACTTGGCTTGGTATGTATGATGATGATAAAGAGAATGGTAGGGAACACAACCTTATCTCAAGCTAAGTGAAGAATCTATGATAATCGAAGAACTAAACAATACTTCGAGAAGAGTTAGACTCATTTTGCATGAGACAAGGTCCATATAGAGAGTTGCAATTCTACCATTGTGTCACTAATGTTGTAGCGCTGCAACCACCCTCCAAAATTTTTCCTATGTTTTGATTTTGGAGCCTTCCTTCTTAACCACAATACATCATCTCGCACTCATCCAGGTATTCATGCTTCAACTGAGACTTATCTTTTTAGTTTGGCTTCTACTTTCTTGCTTAGTTTATTTTCTAACTCACAAGCTGATCTCCTAAATTCATCCCACAACAGTTGATCTGGGCTTGCCCCAAGAAGATACACAATCTTGGAGGGAAACTAGCCTTACTGATGGGAATTGTGTATTCCTAGCTTGCAATGAGCCTTGAGCTTAGAAAATGCATCGTCATGAGGAGGAAGCCTAGCACTGAGCACAAAATTTCTGCAACCCTCACTAAGCTTAGCAAATACACAGTGCATTGAGTTGGAAAGTTTCCCAGTTTCTAGAACTACATTTTCCTTCCCGGTAGTGTGCATAGCAAATTTCCTGGAAAATGTAAAATAGGAAAAAGAGAATCCCTAAAAACTAGGGATCTATTTTTAGTATCCTGATTGAGGAAATTGCACTATTTTTAGAAACTTCTGCCAAGTGTCGATCTTTCCTTGATTTTAGACATGCACATCATAAACCTTAATTTATCTAAATCTATTAAATCGAAACTTATAGAGCTCATTTGCACACTCAATGTTGCAGCTCTATCATTCCCAAGAGATCAAGTTTCATTTATTGCAATCATTGCCACTTTTCTAGGTTTGTTTTTCTTTTGTCATCTTTTTGTCCTTTTTCTGTTGCTTTTTGTTGTTTGGCATATGTGAGTGTTGTCTCACTTGTTTCTCTTCATTGTGGTGACTCTCTTCACATAACTTGTTTTCCTTTCGTTTGATCAATTGATGCACTTCATTCACATTCATGCATATACACTTATTTAGTTCTACACTCATCTTCACACTATCTCTTAGATCTTTGGATCTCACTTTAGACAACTGGCACTACGCAATCTAGATGATTAAGCCACAAGCTTGGCCTCTAAAATTGCATAGTGCACAGGCTAATTTGGATCTAACTACACACTACACAGTTCCAGGAGCCAAACTCCTAGCTTGGCCACTGAGACTACACAATTTGCAGTCTCTCCTAGGCCTTTGCCAAGGCTAAACTGCACATAGCATAGTTCTAGTTGATAGGCTTCCACCTTGGCTGTTGGGACTGCACAGTGCGTAGTTTCCACAATAAGCAAGTCCCCCTGCTAGGAAAAGTTGCACAATCCCTCACATCCAGTGCCCGAATTGTTTTTTAAAATTTCCTTGAATTTTTTTTTCTTTAAATTGACATTTTGTTGCCAAGAATGTCCTCTCTATCTAATAGGTACAACAGTCATTGAGCATCTCTCCAATAGTCACTTCTACCATGGCATCTAAGAGAGATGTATCAAAGGAAACCACCGAGAGAAATACTTGGGAGGCAATTGAGCAAAAATTAGTTAATTTACTAGTGTGTGTAGATGCTTAGTTGTTTAT
Organism: Pinus taeda; assembly: GCA_000404065.3. NCBI lineage: Eukaryota > Viridiplantae > Streptophyta > Pinopsida > Pinales > Pinaceae > Pinus > Pinus taeda. Next base: position 55,609 of record APFE031474781.1, read on the forward strand.
AGAGAAGGGAACAACACTGACATGGGATTAGATCAAAGACACTTTTGTAAAGTAATTTGAGGTAGATTTAGAGCATCAAAAAAATTATCTTAGCATCTGACGGTCAGGGCCATACAAAGTTAAATGCAGGTATCTTACCTTGCCATGTGCGGACATCATCAACTAAATTTTCTCACATACATATGAACAGAATATGACATTGAGTAGTGCCAGCAGGAAGATGTTGGCACCTTAAGGGTAGAAGACTTTCAACATATCTATCACTTTCCTAATCTAGTGAAGTGCATGGCTCACTCTTCTATGCCATCCAAAACTATCTGAATACGAGAGACATTGTCAAGTCTTCGATGAAAGAGCCATTGAAGTTTTACCCACCCATGTGTATAAGAAAAAGTCCCTCAAGAAGGCTTACCATATATTGATTATCTTTGCTTGCAAAATCATTGGTCAAGAGAGCATAGAAACCTTCTATGAAGGGTGGGAAGTATTATTGGATCAATTGGTGAATGATGGAAGTTCATTCAAGTGGATGGACTTTTTGGCTCAACAATTGAAGGTCCGTGTAGCAGATCCTCAAAATCCACCCAAGGATGAGCGAGAAGGTTCTATAATCCCATGTACTTATTAGATGCAATATTTTTGCAACTGTAATTCAGTGGAATGAACTAGACATGGACACCATGAGATACTACCATGAACATCTATTTCAAGTTTCTTTCAAACTGCAGTTATCAAGGAGTGATGGCACCACTAAATGGCCACTTTATCATCCCGCTATAGAATCTTATGTTTGAGAAAGATCCACCTTGCATGTCCCGAGAAGCAATGGAGGTGATAATAGATGTTTCATGTTGGTATGCCTCACTAGGTGGCACCTTCATCAAAGTGTTTCATGGAGAGAAGCCTCTACCTGTCTTACCAATGTATGCCACTACCAAACTTATCATGCTAGAAGTATCATAACATCTCGCTATAGGGTTGTTAGCATCACTACATAAGAATAAGAAAGCACCATCGCCCACTATTCCTTTGTGGATCAAATTATATGAGATAAAGAACTTGAAATTTATAGATGTTGAGGCTAAGGAGATAGTGAAATTCACATTTGACACTAAGGACTTTAATTCGTATGATCCCCATAGTATTTACAAGGACCACTATACGAGAGTTTTCTTTCCATGGATCAACAAGGCATTTCATTAGCCATATGATGATCCTTGGAGGTACTATTATAATGCCTCTAGGCTCAATGAGTCATTCAATATAGCAAGGAATTTAAAGATTGTTCCACAGATAGTAGCAGTTATGGAAGAGAAAACAACAAAAGGAAGCAAGCTTGTGCAGGACAAGGGAAAGAAGAAGATTACTAATAGTCCAGAGGGAGAGAAAAGTTGCAAAATGAAATAAGATCCTATCATCAAAAATGAAGTATAGGTAGTGGAAGCAAAGAGGAAGCAAAGGATGCAAAGAGAAGATCAAAGGAAGAGAGAACAATAGAGGTTGCAGGAAGCAGAACTGAACCTGTAGGAGATAGAGAAGAATTTGAAGGAATAACAAGAGTTGAGAAAGAGAGAATGAGAGGAGAAGTAGAATCAGGAAGAAGAAAAAAGTAAAGGCACTATGAAAAAGGAAACAACGGAAATATAGGTTGAAGAGATAAATAACTAGAAGATGAGGAATAAGGTGAAAGAACACAGCATCGAGAGCTTGCTCAAAAAATTGAGAAGTTGATTGAAGTGATGGAAATGGTGTTGGAACAGGGGCCACAACATGACTATGTAGACCTAGTGTCAAGAGAACCACAGGGCATCCCTTAGTCTCCACCACCTCTAGTAGTAGAGCCAGCCTCGAGAAAGCAAGGAGATATCATTCTCCTTGATGATGATTTGGTCCTGGATGTTTACAATCTATCATTTAATGAGTTCTAGAAGAGGATTGTATAAGCACGGATGAAGCACTTTCTAGATGATCATGAATCACCTGCATTCATCAAATAAAGGGCGATATTGTCGAATATTAAGAGGCATCCAACTGCCATTGTCGAAGCTAGCTTGGCTTATGCAGGAGCAACAAGATCAAATAATCAGTATTTAATGGTTGAGAATGAGCAATTGGCATAGAACTTGTAGGCTACCAGGTAAGAGGAAAAAAAACTCTGAGCAGTAGTGGAGAATGAAGTTTCCACATTGGGAGAGATGAGAAAATGATACTTGTTGAAGTATCAACACTTGTAGAAACCATGCAGAATCCCTATGATAGTTTGTCACCATTCATAAAGTAGTTGTTTATTTGCATGGCCTATGGAAGTATAACAAAGAGTTTGTTAAAACTCTGAAAAAATACAAGCTTCCATCGCCTATGTACAATATCGAACAATGTGGTTCAAAGGGGCCCCGCTTGACTTTGTAAAGAAAATGAAGCCACAGGCAGAGCTGGAGAATGAAAAGGTTCAAATGTTGATTCAGAACAACAAGAATCTCCCCTCATTCATTAGAAACATACAAGCCTCATATGTGTAGTTGTAAAGTAGTTTGGATGTCTTAGTGAGAACACACTAGATCCCATCAATTAGTTCCCTCACCAAAGCTAAAACAAAGAACCAAGTATAGCAGGAGGTCTAAAAGTACTTGAAGCAGCTAAGACATGACGCCACTAGGAAAGACTTGGAGCTAAGCACACACAACATGAAGAAGTTCATCAGTGGTCCTGCCAAAGTCAAAACAATGTTGGTCATGCTTCATAACGAGTTGGACATAGTTTCCAAGATAATGTACCCGAATGCTAGGGAGGCTAGATTCTACTTCCACCAATACACCATGAAGCAGTTTGAGGATACCATCACACAATACCAAGCTTGGCACCAATACATGACCAATAAGCAACAAATGGAGCTTGTTGAGCTAGACTTCTCGCAAACTCCAACATCATAATGTTGTGTCTTGTTAGGTTATCTCTACCCTATTTTGTCTTATATTTGTATGAGTGGAAAATGTAAAATTATTGGTAATTATGTTGTAAGTGAAATTCCAATTGTCAATATTGGAATATGAAAAGCCATCATGTATTCTAATGTGTCATTTTGTAAAGAATTTGAAGAGTCATGAGGGTATTCCAAATGTCACAAAGGGGAGTTTAAGAGTCACCCCCTAATTATAAATAGAACCTCATAACTCATAGAACGAGATTTTGCGAGAAATTTTTTTGGCTAGGCTTAGGCTTAGAAAGAGATTGGGAGTATTGTGAAGAGTCTCGGCCTCTCGATAACATAGAGTGATTATAATTATTTGGAGGAGCATGTGTTATTTAGTATAATGTTCCACTATTGGGGCTAGTGGTCATCAATGGTCTAGGTATGGATGGAAATTTCACATAAAGTAATAAAATCGAAGCCAACACACTTTCATGCATATGTTGTTAATATAGTAGGACTATTCGTTTTGTATTGGCAATATATGTTATTTAAATTACGGATATGCTTATGAACTACTTTTTTGCTTTTGTATGAATCTTATTGAATGTGTGTTGTTGGATTAATTCATCACTTTAACTTGTGGACTATTTCACATATTAGATTGTGATGCCATTTTGCTCATGTGTTATTTTCAAGTTGCGTACTATTACAAGCTTCCAAGGGGTGCACTTCCTTTTCCTTTCATGTGTTGGAACGTTCACGCATCATACTTGCCTCTCTATAGGGTCACACACTTGATCTCACCCAAAGTTATCATACTTCCTTTATGCATTTCCGTGGTCAAGGCATAACATTACCACCCATTACTAGGAATCCTACTCCAAAAAGTGTGAGGTCTAATTGGGAAATTATATCAGGGAGATCCCCTAAACGTTGGCAGGTCCAACACCATCAACAGAACCTAATTCATTGGAGATGACATTCAGGGTGACAAGAAGATTTGAAAGAAAAATTAAGGCAACAAGGAAATCTACCACTCACAACTATAAAGGTGGAAGTGTTTCTACTCCTAGCCTTCCACAACCTACAAGGTTGACACCAAAAAAATTTGAGGAAAAAAGAGAAAAGGGGTTTTGTTACAACCATGATGGAAAATACACTGAAGGTCATAAGTGTGCTAAGAAGAAATTATTCTACATAGATTATGAAGAGGAGGAATAAAGGGAACAATAAACATTAAAAGAGGAGGATATACACCAAGAACCAACCCCATTAAAAGAATAAATAATTCCCACCATATTTTGTAATGCATTGGTAGGAATTACTTCTCCTCAAACTCTCAATATAGAAGGATATATCAAGAAGATAAAGGTAATAGTGATGTTTGATTTGGGTACTACCCATAATTTTATTCATTGTAAGATAGCCAAGGAATTGAATTGCTTCCTATACAACACCAGATTATCAAGTGATGGTTGCAAATGGACGAACTATAAATTGCTCTGGAGAATTCCACAATATCAAGCTATCCATGGGGGAATATGTATTGAATATAGTCCATGCTTTCCATTCCAATGGATGGGGCTGATGTTGTACTAGGAGTCCAATGGTTACAACATTTGAGGATGATAGCTTTTAATTTTCAAGAAATTTTCTTGAATTTTTTTTGGGAAGGAAAGGAAGTTGAATATACGGGTATGCAGGGAAAATGGAAAATACAATCATCTTTAATGGCATGAAAAATCATCTAAACAAAGAAAAATGACATGTCATTTCATAATTCTAGTCACTAGATGTCCAAACATCGAAATCATCTATTTCTCCAAATCTCCAAAAATTCTTGAAAAATCATTCAAAGGTATTTGAGGCTCTGAAAGGACTCCCACCTATTTGTGATCATGATAATGCTATACATTTGATTCCAGGAAGTGTTCCTCCAAAAATCAGGCCTTACAGATATCCCTATGCCCAAAAGAGTGAAATTGAACATATAGTTGTAAAATTGCTAGAGGCCAATATAATTCAACCTAGACAAAGTTCTTTCTCTACTCCAATAGTATTGATGCACAAGAAGGATGGATCATGGTGACTGTGTTCATATTATAGGGATATCAACAAGATCACTATTAAAGATAAATATCCCATTCCTCCCATTGATGAATTTTTGGATGAATTACATGGAGCAATTTACTTCACCAAGTTGGATCTCTATTTAGGATATCATAAAATTAGAATGAAGACTGAAGAAAATATGAAAACAACATTCAGAACTCATGAGGGTCATTATGAATTTTTGGTCATGCCCTTTTTCATTACTAATGCACCTTCGACATTTCAAGGTTTGATGAATTCCATTTTCAAACCCTTAGAAAATTTATGCTAGTATTTTTTGATGATATACTAATCTATAGAAAGTCTTAGAAGGATCACGTTTGACATGTTGATAGGGTGCTCAAACTATTGGAGGAGAAATAATTATATTCAGCAACTTCCAAATGTTTCTTTGGAGTGCTAGAGGTGGAATATTTGGATCATATTGTGACTCATGAGGGTGTTAAGGTATACCCTAAAAAAAAATCCATTAAGGAATGGAAAATCTCCATAACCATAAATAATATTCGAGGATTTCATAGGTTGATAGGGTATTATCAAAAGTTTGTTAAGAAATATGGGAGAATATCTGCACCTCTAAAGCATTACTGAAGAAAGATGCATTTTCTTGGACTTGAGAAGAAACTAAGGCCTTTGAACATCTTAAAGAGGCAATGTACCAACCACTGGTCTTAGCTACGAAAAACTTCACGAAAACCTTTATTGTGGAATGTGATGCCTCGGGTAATAGAATTTGTTCTATTTTAATGCAAGAAGGAAGACCCATTTTTTTTTAAAGTCGTCGAATCAAAGGAAATTATTTACACGAACCTATTTATGATAAGAAAATGTTGGAAATACTACATGCACTAACGAAATGGATACCTTACCTAATGGAAAGACACTTCAAGGTAAAAACATATCATGATAGCCTTAAATACCTTTTAGGACAAATATTATCTTCAGAAGAGCTGAAAAAAGTGTCACAAAGATGTTGGGTTTTAACTTTGAAATCATCAACAGAAAAGGGAATAAAAATGTTGTTGCAAATGGACTCTCAAGAAAGGCTGAGGATGTGGAAGCATTGATTTGAGCCATTTCTGTTATCCAAATTGATTATATAACTGAAGCAAGGGATGAATGGAAGAATGACGAAGAGGCATGGACACTCATTTAATAGTTGCAGCAAGATCCCAATACATTTGATACATTTAGCTGGAAAAATGATTCATTATGGTACAAATATTGCTTATATATTTGTCAGAATTCCGAACTCAAAAAAAATATTCTTTTGGAATCTCATTCCTCCCCCTTAGAAGGGCACTCATGATTTTTAAAACTTACCATAGGGTCAAGAAGGATTTTTTGGGATGGCCTTAAATCTAATATTCAAAAGTTTGTAGCAAAATGTTTGGTTTACGAACAAAATAAAGTCGATACAATTAAGACCCTGAGTCTGTTACAACCTTTAGCCATTCCAAGTCAGCCTTGGGAGGATGTATCAATGTATTTTATCACAGGTTTACCTAATTCTGAAGGAAAGAGTGTCAGCATGGTGGTAGTTGATAGACTTACCAAGTATGCACAATTTTGTTCATTATCTCATCCTTTTAAAGCTAGTGCAATTGCTACTGCATTTATGGAAACAAGTCAAAACCTACATGGAAACCCAAAGATTATTGTAAGTGACAGAGATCCCATTTTCATTGGAAATTTTTGGATGGAAATATTTTTTTGTCTTTGTACTCAATTAGCTCATAGCTCATCTTATCATCCTCAATTTGATGGGAAAACTGATATAGTGAACAAATGTTTGGAAGTATATCTTCATTTCTTTGTATCTTCTAAATAAACACAATAGGTCAAGTGGTTACCTCTAGCTAAATGGTGGTATAACACTTCCTTTCATAGTACAACAAAAGTAACCCCATTTATGGAAGTTTATGGATATCATCCACCCTTCATCATATCATATATAAGAGAAAATTCTGAGGTTTAAGCAGTAGAATATCACACTGAGAATCAACAAAATTTTCTCCAACACTTAAAGGATAACCTCACTCTAGCACAAAGTCAAATGAAACAACATGCATATCAACATCACAGTGAAAGACGTTTTGATGTAGGTTACTGGGTATTTTTACGGCCATACCCATACAAACAAATGTCCCTCAAGAAAGCCAAGAATAATAATAAATTATACCCCAAGCAATATGATCCTTACAAGGTGTTGCAAAATATTGGTACTATGGCATACAAATTGGAGATGTCTGCATCTTCCCAAGTACACCCAATTTTCCAAGTTTCATGCTTAAAGAAGGTTATTAGCGACAAGCTCCCAGTTCAAACAATGTTTCTAAAACTTAAAAAAGAAAGAAAAATCATATTTGAGCCTGAAGAAGTCACGAAAAAGAGCACCCAACAACTATGGAATTGATTAATTTTATAGTATCTCATTAAGTGGAAGAGCATACACGCTGAAGATTCCATGTGGGAAGATGAGAATTTTATTAAAAAGAATATGGAACTACTCAAGTGTTGAGGAAAACAATGTTTTGAAGGAGAAGGGCACGTTAGGTCCCTATAATAATAGTGTATCCCCCTTATTTTTATTGTTAGTGTTTGCCCCTATTGTTATTGTTATGCCCATGTATCTCTGATATTGTTATTGCTTTTCCCCATAGAAGCCCAGTATTGCTATTATTATTCTATTATTGTTATGTAGCCTCTAATTATATTGTGAACACTTATACTCCTCTATATACCAAGGAGGTCTTATCATTGGTATAATCCAAGAATTATTCACTTATGTAATGTAAATGAAGTTTCCCCCTTGAAGAGGATAATTTTTAAGTCATTGATCTATATTTTCTTATGTTTTGTGAGTTGGTCACATAACAGTAAACTACCAATGATATTCCACCGAAATGGTTTTTCATGACATATTTGATAAGATGCTGAGATACTTTTCACGAAAGTCAATCCCATTAGATGTAATATTATTTAATTAGTAGTTGTTGGACAATTGGCATTGTTTGGATGACTAGTGGCTACAAGTATGTTACCATTGATGTCAATAATCATGCTCGGAGATGTCTTGAGTATTTGGCATTGTATGACTATTAACAAGAGTGTTGGCATTGATGTAAATCAGACTAGCATGGATGTTTGTGGAAGAAAATGTTGGCCTTCATGTCCCCTAGAATAGCTATGATGGTAATAAGGCTAGCTTCATGAGCTTGATGTGTCACGCTCAAGGGGGACTCCTATGGTTATTGCATTCTATGATAGAGAATCACCATAGTAGCAGACTTATTGGAGCATCCATAAAAATAAGACTATGGTGGTTAGGAGTCCACAATTCTAGGCAGAAGAAGAAGAGCCAAGGTGGAATGAATGGTAGAGATTTTGAAACCAATTTTTTGTAATAAAATGGGTTCAAAGCCTAAATTGGAACTTATCCATTCGAAAATTATCTAAAAGAGCTTTCCAATGGTATGTGGAAGTCTAAACATTGGCTTCTGGATCAGTAGTTATTCCCAGTAAAATATTGGTGACTTAAGCCATGAAAGCAAAGTTAAAAGATGGTTGGAGGAGTCTTGGCATGTAACCAAAGTTGGCAGTGATGCCAAACTTAATGGAGGTCCAAGTATCGGGAGATTCATAATGCCGAATTTTGGAAGGTTGAATATCAAAAGAAGGTCCAAGACCTTAAAGGTTTATTTAAACAACATATGGGAATAGGAAAAATATCAAAACCTGCTATGGGAGGGATCAAAGCATCAGGACCCAATATCAGAAGGAATAAGTAAGTCATATCAGAATCATGGACTAACATAATATTGGAGGTCAGGATCTCGTAACCTTAATGAAATTCCTTTTGAGAAAATTTATGATCCAAGAATAAGGAAAGAACGAGAGAGGACCCTAATGGTTTATTTCCTCAAAATTGAATTTAAATGAGACCTAAAAGTAGCAAGCCAACCATCAAGAGTCGATTCTTAAAATGTTGGATATAAAAGGTGGCTCAAAATATTAGGACCCGATATCCAAAGGACTGGCAGGAAACATATCAGAATATCAGAGCGGGTTGCAATCTCGGAAGGTTGACACCATCAGAACCTTGGAGTTTTGCAAGTCCTTATGAGTGAGTTCTTTCAAAAAGTGTTGAAGCTGTGAGGAGAATGATTTACAAAGAAATTCGTTGAAAAACCAAGGACCAAGGGACCCTTTCTCTCTCCTCCAATATGACACACAGAAGCAGGTGATTGGCCCTCAGAGGCTTACAAGGCAGATGATGTCAACATGATGTTGTAGTATGAAGGAAACTTGGTAGTAAGATTCAACATTTGGGTGGCCTAATAGCGAAAATTCATGTGACACGTGTCACCACAAAGGAGACACCATGTGGTGATGATGACATCAACATGACATCATCTCAAAGACAGTGTATCAGAGGTAGGATACATTGTAACTTTGTTCTAATTCCTTTTTGAAAACATTAAAATAAATGGAGTTTTTGATGTTGCTTGGCACTTGGTGAAGGAGATCCAAGAAAACCAAGGGAGTAGAGAAGTCCTAGAACTTAAATTGCTATGGAACTATATTGGAGGTCAAATATTTTAGAACTCCTTTGTAAATACATTTTTGAGAAAAATTACGAAATGTGGAGCTTCTGATGTGTTGGCGTTTGGTTGTGAAATCCCAAAGAACCAAGGCAGCGGAGAAAATACATAGGGATATAGGCCCATGCCAGGAGCCTGAAGGCCATAGCACCTAAGTGTTATGCCCCATGTCACAACACCCACTCATATGGGAAAAAAGGAAGGGGATAAGGATGAACGGGCTTGGAATCTTGCAACCTAATAGCTTCGTAACGTTTGTTTTAATAAAACTTATGATAGATGAAGGCTCTGATATTGTAGTACATAGGAGTATTGGAGGATGAATGGGTCTAAATACGAGTAAATGTGTGTAGAAGGTTGGTGTCGTATGAGTAATGGTGATTGTAGAGATTACTCGGTCAAGGAAGTGAGGACCATGATGTGTAGAGAAGCCATCCTCAGGTACTATCCAACTTTGTGAGCGATGAATAAGCATGGAGAGCCTTGTTGTAGTGTGTAGGTGTACCGATAATTAATTCTTAGTATGTAGATAACTGAGATTCCCATTTGATTTAGTGGTTAATGAGGTAGTAGTGTCCAAGTCAGATGCAGAGGAGCACAGTTGTGAAATGTGGGGGAGAATGCAACATTGTTGAGTGAACTATGAGGATAGATCTATGTGAGTGTGCACGTTGCTGTGTGAGGCCAACTGAGCATTTTCTGCAAGGAAGGGTTGAGAGTGCCTTTGCAAAGGAAAGAGACACAGTGAGAGGGTATGCTACTGTATGAGAAGATGTCAAAGGTGCATGTCCATAGTAATAAGGTTTAGTGATCCTGTGTTGAGAGGCCAAGTAAGGTTATGGATAGAAGGGACCGAGTGCTAAAGGCATGTTGTTGAGAGAAAAAGGATGAGAGCTAAATTTATGTTGTGAGATCATAGGATCAAGAATAGTTGATGTTGTAGTGTGGATAGTGCGATGTGAGGAGTGATTGTTGTTTAAGCATAACAGTAGGTTGCAGTAGAGTGAGTAGAAGACACAGAACAAATTTTATATCATGAAGTGTTGTTTCCAATTACAGTGAACATTAGTTCCAATTTTATTGTGGGTTGGAGCCTGCATACATGAAGTTGGTGCTTCCATATATAGTGGGTGCTTGAGAGGGCTTGGGGATTGATGCTTCCTACAAGTTGGTGCTTGCGTAAATCCAAGGGGATGCAAGTTGGTGCTTGCAAAAAATCCATGAAGTTGGTGCTTCATATTATGCTTCTAGTAAGTTGAACAAGTGTTTACAAAATGAGGGATTTTGTGATTCTTGCTAGTCAATGCTAGAAAAAAATCAAAGAGAGTTGATGTTTCCTGTGAGTGGTGGCTCATAAATAGATTTATGTAATAGATTAGGTACTCTTATTTTACATTAATAACAACAAAAAGAATTGATGGTTTTTTTATTAAAGGGTTTCCACATAAAATATCCTTGTCTCATGTGTTTGTTGCTCATGATGCGTATACTTTTGTTCGTTTATATGGCTGCGATGATGGTTGTTAATATTTTCTGTCATATAATGGATGTGAAGTTTGAATAACTAAAAATAAATTGGCATAAAAGTTAAAATTAGCATTAATACTGATTCACCCCCCCGCCCCCCGCTCTTAGTATAAACATTGTTTCCAACAATTGGTATGAGAGAAAGGTTCCTTCAGGAATAACTTAATCTCTATAAGGTAGATCAAATTGAATGAATGGCTAATCAAAATTCGCTTACATTAGAAGGAGTTCCTTTTTTAAATGGATTAAAGTATGAGCTATAGAAGATCATAATGGAAGCCTACATAATTATAGTCAATGAAGACATTTGGATGTCTGTGATATATGGAGAAAGGAATGAGTTTAATACAGAAGCAAAGGAAATCATCATAAAAGGGTTGTCTAAGCTAGATGTTGATAAAGTGTGGCATTTGTTGGAAATAATACTGAGAGGGGGGGGGTGAATCAGTATTATAAATTTGATAATATTTCATTTCCATAAACAGATTTATATACACAACTTCAATTAATGCAACTTGCATATATACGCAACTATATTTAGAGCAACCAGCGTACACCTTGTAAACTTATAATTTAGTCAGTTGATCTTTAATCTGTGTATCAGAACCATATAAGTAGTAACAGGTACAGTAAAAACATATAAGACAATCACACACAAGAACACAAGATATAAGGCAGAAACCCAATGTGGGTGAAAATCACCTGCTGCAATTCATCTCTATCTTCTTTTAATAAGAAACTTCTATTCACAATATTTATGTACTGGTGCAGTCTTATACCAGTACATAGGATTCTACCTACAGAAGGCTACAACCTTCTCTCATTCTCCAGCTTCTCTTGGAAGAGAGCTACACCCCCCTTTAGCTATTGTACTAGCTGATGTACTAGTACGTAGGTGCTAACCTACAGAAGGCTACAACCTTCTCTTTTATTCTAGGGATCACGTTTCATAAATTTTCAGACTGGATCCGTCAATAGCATCAATCAAACATCAAAATATATATGCATCAATCAATCTCCCTTTCACTAACCAAAACTGAATCAAACAATCACTTCTCTGAATGTTGTAACCAGAATACAGTAATAGTACTAGAACCCAAAACACTGCAACAGTAAATAGAAGTGGCTAAAACATATATTATGAGATGTACGCTACTTCAATATCTATAACCTGCATGCATACGCTGCTATATGAAGGCAAACCTACGTATACATTGTTTTGAATTGTCGAACTAGCGTGTATGCACGCCTTTGCTATCCTGAACCTGTGTATAGATCTGTAAAAGATGATTTACCCTTTTCAACTATTCAGACATTAGTTCTCAAGTTCCTCCTTGATTTAGATCCAGCTATGCACCATAACCCAATCACCAGTATTCTAGATCTTACTCTTCATTAGATATTCAATTCTTGAGTGCCTTTTCATAATGATCTCCTCCTCCTTTTATAGTCGTAGGCCTTACTCAATACCATGGTCCAAAACCACTTAGAAGCAATACCTTGGACCAAATACCTGGGGTCAACACTTCGGTCAAGATATGTTGGATCAATACCATGGGTCAAAATACCAAGGACCAAATACCATGGACCAAAACCAAGTTTTCCAACATGTATGTGCTTTTCCTTGCGTGAAAGTGCGTGTACATGCATATGTGCCTTCTAGACTGCTAGCCCGCGTGTATACGTGGCTAGGTCAAGGGAAACCTACGTATACCTCTTTTTCCTTCATTCTAAGAGCTTGAAATATGATCTGTCATCTAAGTGAGTTGCCATCAAGGACAACACCTGTGTCATAGTACCAAACCTATGTCATAATGCTAACAATCTCCCCCTTTGGACTTGATGGCAACCCCAAGTCACTGTCACTCTCCCCTTTTGTCATCAAGGACAAAGGGTTATGCTCCCCCTGAGTACATGCTGACTTCTCTGATATGCTGAAGTGTGTTTTTCATGCTCCCCCTGACTGTAAGCAAGGTCTGCAACAAGATGTTCTACAAGAAGAACAAGACTTTATACATTATAAATGACCTTCCTATAACCAACAACTCATACATACATCCATCTCCCAACCAAGTGGGGATATACCAATATTGACTCATCCACCCAACCAAGTGGGGATAAATCAAAAGGCTATACAAGATAGGAACATTACATCATCCATCCCAGTCATAGTGGGGAAACAAAATAGGTCATCACATGACCTTGATAGTAAAAGATATACATGACATAGAGACAAAATATCTAAAACAAGACTATGATAGTGATCAACAACTATAATCCTCAACATTTGTCAATCACCATCTAGGTCAACAACCATGATGTCCCTCTACACCTGTTCCACTTGAATAAAAAATAATTGTGAAATTGTACCAAGATCTTCTAAGGTAATGCCAACAATGATAATGCATTATTAGAAGTATATGTCCCCCTGAACCTGTGCCAAATGATCACTGTTAGACCCATATTAGACTCTTTTCATCCTGAGTCTATCCCACTGATATTCTTCAAACCAACATATACGCGGCTATATCCACAACAACTAGCGTATGTACATATATATGCTTCATGAAAGTCACGTACAACCACTATTCTCTAAAATAGATAAGTGTCAACAACAAGATGATGCATCAATTACTCCCAGCTTCTGTCTGAGGTATTCAAATGTCTCTCTAGGTAGTGATTTGCTGAATATATCAGCAACAAGTTCATTGGAGGGAACATACTCCAATTTGACCTTTTGTTCAAGCACTTGTTCCTGGAGAAAATTATATTTGATAGGTATGTGCTTGGTCTTGGAATGCATGACTAGATTCTTTGAAATATTGATTGCACTTGTATTATCACATAGAATGGAGATGGGTGGAGTACATGTGATCTGAATTTCTTGCAATGTTTGTATCATCCAAAGGAGTTGTGTGCAACAATATGCAACTGCCACATATTTTGCTTCAGCTGTAGATAATTCAATTGAACTTTTTTTCTTTCTGAACCAAGACACTAATCTAGAGCCCATATAGAATGCCCCACCACTAATGCTTTTTCTGTCATCCACGCTTCCTGCCCAATCTGCATCTGTATATGCATGAAGTATAAGATCTATATCTTTGGGATACCATAAAACAAAGTTTTGTGTCCCTTGAAGATATTTAAAAATACTTTTGACTTCTTGAAGATGTGCTTCCTTTGGATTTGCTTGGAATCTTCCAACTATTCCCACTGCATGCATGATTTCTGGTCGAGTAACTGTTAGATAGAGTAGACTACCAATCATGGATATGTATGTTGGCTGATGCACTATTGTTGATTCATCATTTTCACTGAGGCTGCATCATGTTACCATAGGAGTACATACTAGTTTAGCATCTTCCATTCCATATTTCTTCAAGATCTGCTTGAGGTACTTGGTTTGTGATAGAAAAATACCATCTTTATTTTGTTGAACTTGTAAACCAAGAAAATATGTGAGCTCACCAAGAAGGGACATTTCAAATTCTTTTTGCATTACCAAAGCAAAGTTTTGACTCATGGCTTCTTCATTACTCCCAAAAATGACATCATCAACATACACAACAAGTATTAGCAATTTATCATTGTCAATTTTTATATATAGATTGCTATCAGCTGATCCTTTTTAAAAACCTTGTTGATGACGGTATTTGTCAAGATGATAATACCAGGCCCTTGGAGCTTGTTTTAGACAATAGAACACATTTCTAAGTATGCATACAAGTTTTGGATCATTTCCAACGATGAATCAATCTGGTTGCTCAAAATATACCTCTTCTTCTAGATCTCCATTAAGAAAGGTAGATTTCACATCCATTTGATATACTTTGAACTTCTGAAAGCTAGAAAGAGTAAGGAACATTCTTATGGCTTCCAGTCTAGCAACAGGTGCAAAAGCTTCTTCAAAGTCTATACCTTCTTGTTGAGCATATCCTTTACAAACAAGTCTATCCTTGTTTCTAACAACTTCCCCATTTTCATTCAACTTGTTTTTGAATATCCATTTGGTTCCAATGATATTCTTATCATGAGGTGTAGGAACTAATTCCCAAGTATTATTCTTTTCAATTTTCTCAAGCTCTTCATTCATGGCCTTGACCCAACATTCATGTTTGCATGCTTCATGTACATTTTGCAGTTCGATGGAGGAAGGAAATGCTAGATAGCTTAAAGTTTCTATAATAGTTCATATTGTCTATACACCTGCATCTTTTGGTCATAGAATTTGAGTCTCTGGATGATTTTTCTGAACATATTTGGATGGAGTCTTTTCTTATGCCATTATCTGCTCTTTAGGTGCTTCATTGGTTTCTTCTTCTTCAGCATTAGTTTGATTTGATGTGGAAGGATAATCCTCATTTTCTTCCCATTCTTCAGTTTTTACCTACTTTGGATTTTTTCCTACTTCATCAACCACAACATCAATACTTTCAACAATTTTCCCTAGTATTTTATTATAACATTTGTATCCTTTACTTCGAGAAGAGTAACCAAGGAGAATGCCTTCATTTTCTCTAGGTTCAAACTTGCCAAGTTTTTCATCAGTCTTTTTGATGTAACATTTGCTTCCAAAAACTTTGAAGTACTTTACAGTAGGAGTCTTAAAATACCAAAGTTCCTGAGGAGTTTGAGTGTTGTTTACCCGAACATTTGTTTTGTTGAGAATAGTGATGGCAACAAATGTAGCTTCACCCCAGAAGGTGGTAGGAGTTCCAGACTCATCTAGCATAGCAAGAGCCATTTGTTGAACAGTTTTGTTCATCCTTTCTACCACTCCATTTTTCTCAAGAGTCCTTGCAGTAGATAATTCACTTCTTATTCCATGTTCTTCATAGAAATCAAAGAATTCATTTGAGGTAAACTCCCCTCCTCAATCAAACCTGAGGCATTTGATTTTGCGATCTAATTCATTTTCAACCAAAGCTTTGAATGCTTTGAAATTTTCAAATGCTTCGTCTTTATGCTTCAGAAGTCCTATCCAACACATTTTGGAAAAGTCATCAATGAACAATATAAAGTATTCTTCTCCACGAGGTGACTTTTTCCTTGATGTACCACATAAATCAGTATGGACAAGTTCAAGTGACTTACTAGCTGATCCTTCCTTCTCAAGGAAATGTGTTCTGGTTTGCTTACCAAATTGACATGATTTTCGTATTGTATTTTCTGTAATTCTGATGTTAGGAAGATCACGAATAGCCTAGTATTCGCATGCTTTCCTTATCTGAGGGAAGCATAGATTCCCCAATCTTCTATACCATAGCTAGTGTTCATCATTTTTTCTTAGATAGCATTGTTGTTGTCCTCCCTTGAGTATGTATAAATTATTTAGAGTTCTTATGACTTTCATCATTGTTTCTCCTATATCAAGGTCACAAACAACACATCCATTTGATTGAAATGCTACCTCATTTCCTTGATCACACATTTGACTAACACTCAATAGATTATGCTTTAAGCCATCAACATACATAACATTCCCAGCTTTGAACTTTTCTTTTAAGAGAGAAGAGCCTTTACCTTTTATGACTGCAGGGTGTCATTTCCAAATGAGACTGTCCTTTCCTTTTCTAAGGCACTATATGACTGAAGTTTTCCATTATCACCTGTCATGTGTTTTGAGCATCCACTATCGATGTACAATTGATTTTCTTGTCCTTCTGCATATAAGGCTATACCACATCTTTTGGTTTGTGGTTCTTTCTTTTTCCATGCTTTGGGACCCAATGAAGCTCGCTCCTTCTAAGATGTTTGCCAAAATTTACTCCTGCATTCAGAGTCTTCAAGATCAAATTTGTTACAGATAGAGCATTCTATTTCATTTTCAACAGCAGAAAAGTTATTATAGGTCCTTTTCATGATCCCAGTCACATTCCTTTGATTTCGTGCTTCTCTTGTCATGATGGTCTTGTAAGCAACACATTGAGTAGCTTTGTGTCCAAAGTTATGACATGAAAAACATTGTCCATTAAAGAAATTCCTGCGATTATCGAATCTACTGACCTGATGATTGTAGTTTCCATTTACATTCATTTTTGAAGAAAATTGAGAATGATTTACCTATGGTTGGTTATAGCTCCTGTTCATCCTTGAATTACTTTGAACTCGATTTACCTGGTGATCTGCTTTATGCCTCTGCTGACGATTGCCAACCTGTTCACTTCTCCTTGCTGCATCTAGATAGCTTTTGGAGGTTGATGGCTTTTGTGCTTGAGATGGTTCTTCAGTATATCCAAGACCTGTCTTTATCAGAGGAGAAAGATACACTTTGATAATTTCATCTAAAGTTTTTGATCCTTTAGCAAACCTAAGATTAAGAGCTTTTGTTTTCTCAATTTCTTTTCTTAGACCCACAATTTCACATTCTAACTTTTCATTGTGTTTTTCCCTTTCAGTAAGTTGGAATGTCAGAGTATCTATAATCATACTCTTTTCTTCTAAATAGATTTTAAGTTTAGAAATTTCTTCATAGAGACCATCTTCATCTAAAGAATCCAAGAAATCATCATCTTCAAAAGCCACAAGAAGTCTATAATCATTACTATTTTCATATTCATCACTATTTGATAAACCATCACTATCTTCATGCGTATAGTAGCTCTTTTTATTTACACTTTGTTTTCTACTACATTTTGTTGATTCCTTACCTCTATCAAGCTTATCTTTGTGAGGACATTTGGCAGCATAATGGCCTACTCTTCCACAAGCAAAACATTTGAAAGGTAGTTTACCTCTGAATCTTCCAGAACCCCATTGAAGGTTCTTGACAAAGTTTGATTCTTCCTCTCATTCTGACGTATGTCCTGACTCATTAGTTCTCCTTTTCCTTAAGCTTTGAATGCAACTTCTCTCATGTCTGATGGAACCCCTTTTCTCATTTCGAAAGCAGTTAGGATTCTGTGCAGTTGTGACATAGTAATACTCTAAAGATCCTGCTTTTCTTCTATGGCAGAAACTTTTGATTCAAACATAGGAGACAAGGATCTTAGAACCTTTTCAACTAAACTAAATTCTTTTATCTCTTCACCCAAGTTTTTCATGCGATTAACAATCATCTATATGCAAGAAATAATTAGCTACACTTTCATCATTGTGCATTCTGATAGTTTGATATTGAAATATGAGAGATTGTAGTTTTGCACGTTTTACCTAATTATCTCCTTCATAGCTTAGAATGATCTTGCCCCATATTTCTTTGGGGGTTTTGAGCTGCATAACCTTAACGAATTCTGATTGTAACAAACCCCAAGAGAGTATTGACAACCTTTGCATTTGTTTCATACTAATTTTTACCTGTCGTATCTGTAGGAGTTGTTGATGGAAATGTGTATCCTCCTTCCACGACATCCCAAACTTCTGTTCCAAGAGATTGAAGATAGGCTATGGTCCTTACCTTCCAATAGACGAAGTTGCTCCCATCAAAGATTGGTGGTATGATGGATGCCTCTTTTTCGTAGTTGCTCATGATGATAGATCTTCCTTCAAGCGATCAAGCTTCTTTTGAAGGACTTGCTCTGATACCAATTGTTGGAAATAATACTGGGGGGGGGTGGTGAATCCATATTATCTATTTAATAATATTTCATTTCCATAAACAAATTTATATACGCAACTTCGGTTAGTGCAACTTGTGTATATACGCAACTATGTTTAGAGCAACCAACATACACCTTGCAAACTTATAATTAGTCAGTTGATCTTTAATCTGTGTATCAGAACCATATAACCAGTAACAGGTACAGTAAAAATAGATCAGACAATCACACACGAGATATAAGGTGGAAACCCGGTGTGGGTGAAAACCACGTGCTGCAACTTATCTCTATTTTCTTTTAATAGGAAACTTCTTTTTACAATATTTTTGTATTGGTGCAGTCTCATACCAGTACGCAGGCTTCTACTTGTAGAAGGCTACAACCTTCTCTCATTCTCCAACTTCTCTTTCAAGCGAGCTACAATCCCCTTTAGCTCGTGTACTAGCTGATGTACTAGTACATAGGTGCTGACCTACAGAAGGCTACAACATTCTCTTTTCTTCTAGGGACCACGTTTCATAAATTTTCTGACTGGATCCATCAATAGCATCAATCAAACATCAAAATATATCTACATCAATCAATCTCCCTTGCACTAACCAAAACTAAATCAAACAATCACTTCTTTGAATGTTGTAACCAGAATATAGTAATAGTACGAGAACCCAACCAGAACCTAGATCACTGCAACAATAAACAGAAGTAGTTAAAACATATTTTATGAGATGTACACTACTTCAATATGTATAACCTGTATGCATACGCTGCTATATGAAGGCAAACCTGTGTATACATTGTTTCTAAGTGCCGAACCAATGTGTATATGCACCTTTGCTATACTGAACCTGTGTACAGATCTGTAAAAGATGATTTGTCCTTTTCAACTATTCAGACATCAGTTATACCCAGATCATTAGATTTATAAATCAAGACATGCGCCAAATATAAAATATCGAAATCACACAAAGATACTTTTCTTCAAGCCTTAAGATCTAGACCCATCAATAGAACTTATCCTTCTTCTATCACTAAGGATCCTCCTTGATTCAAATCAAGTTATGCACCATAACCCAATCACCAGTATACTAGATCTTTCTCTTCATTAGATATTCAATTCTTGAGTGCCTTTTCCTAATGATCTCCTCCTCCTTTTATAGTCTTAAGCCTTACTCAATACCATGGCCTGAAACCATTTAGAAGCAATACCTTGGACCAAATACCTAGGGTCAACACTTCGGTCAAGATACCTTGGATCAATACTACCAGTCAAAATACCAGGGACCAAATACCATGGACCAAAACTAAGTTTTCCAACATGTATGCACTTTTCCTTGCGTGAACGTGTGTGTATACGCATATGTGCTTTATACGCGGCTAGGTTAAGGGAAACATGCATATACCTCTTTTTCCTTCATTCTGAGAGCCTGAAATGTGATCTATCATCTGAGTGAGTTGCCATCAAGGAAAACACCTATGGCATAGTGCCAAACCTATGTCATAATGCCAACATCATTGTGAGTTAGAAAATTAAATTTTGGACATATTGCAATGCCTATATTGAGTAGAAATTTACACACCTCAAGAGGAGGTTTAAGAACCTAGTTGCTCAAGCATTGAAACAAAACATGCTCGAAATGACAAATAGAGGAAGAGAAGGAAGAATTTGAAGAAAGCATCCTAGAAAGAGTTGCTAAGAAGATATAATATCTTCCTCTTAATGCACAAGATTTTTCTCATCACTCTCAAGAGGATGATGAAGATTTAGATGAGAGGCCATTTTCCTCTACAGAGAGACCTACACTTGTTGCAGTAGAAAATGATAGTACCTCATAGGAAGAAGAGATATCTTGGGCGTGTTCATCTATAGGAGAAAATAAGAGTACCCCTAGTAGTGATGAAGAAGGGATACCTCTTAGACCTGTGGAAGACTCCATCGACACAAATATGGTTTTATATCTCTGTGGTGACTCATTTAGAACCTCTAATAATGAAGAGAAGGATCTAAATTGAAGGATATACTTTAGAAAGAAGTTTCTTTGTGCTCTAAAGGAGATCAAGGACCTATCAGAAGAAAATCTCAAGCATGAAGAGAAATTGAAAATTTAGGAGCTTGAGAATGAAAATTTGAGGAAAATAATAGTTGATCTAAATGCTCAACAAGAAGTGGTTGGTAGGCTGAGTGGCATGTTGACGAATCAACTGAGTGAGAAGGAAGATTATTGTGAGAGAATAAAAGTTGAAGTAGTCTCATTGGGACATGACTTAGAAAAGTCAAAAGAAGAGTCGTCTCAATATCATAAGCTTGAAGGGTGCACAAAGGCCTTGGATGAGATGCTTGTTAAGCAGAGATCCTTGCTCATCAAGGTTGGTTTGGGTTTCAAAGAAGAAACTAGCTCAAAGAAGGGAAAGATTGAAGGGTTGACTTCCTAGGTAAAGGCAGTTCGAGGTTCTAACAATGACAAAAGAAAAGAAGTTGAAATTCAACAACAAAAAGGAGAGCAACAAAAGAGAGCCAAGCAGCAACATGGAAAAGAAGTTATTGGAAAACAACAAGAGAAGAAAAGGCAACAACAAAATGCTGAGAAATATAAGAAAGATAAGCAACAAAAGAGAGCTAAGCAGTTGAAAGAAAGAGTGCAAGGCAACGATGTAAATTTTCATGGAAGGCACATCAAGAGCTAATATAGGTCCTTTCCTCCTCAAGGATAAAGCCCTCAAGGAAAAGGTATCTTCAGTCCCCAAAATTCTGTTTTTCGGATAATGTTTTTCTTGTAATAATTTTGTACATAAAGCCATGGATTGTAGATGGCATGCAAGGAAACAACTTGTGTTGGGTAGAATAAACAAAAGAATGCACTAAGAGGCCTTGATAAGGTGTCTGCAATAGTAGAGGCAGTGACAAGAATGATGGAAGATATAGTAATTCCTCTACCCCAAAATCCATATCGAATCCTACAGTTGTGGAAATCTTGGGCACAAGAGAGCAAGATGAAAATATGAGAAGAAAAAGAATGCTTCTTAGCTTATGCATGAAAATATTGCAGCTTGGGTTTTGAAGAAAAAAATAAAAAAAATAACAAAGAATATGATTTTGTCTTCAGCACTCAATATCAAAAGGAATTGCAAAATAAATGAGGAATAAAACCCGTTGTGTTTATGTATGGTAGCATAGGGTGTTCTCTAAGTCTCAAATTTTGGAGGAAGGCTTAGACAAATGCATTCTCTAATACCCAGAAATTGCTTTGGGAAGTTCCACTCGGAGATAGTTTTATTGAAATAATTAATTATTTTTAATGGGACACTAAGTCTAAACTTAGGAAATTAAAATATTTAAAGGATATTAATATAAACCATGGGTGAAAATTCTATAAGAAGATGGACATCAAGTCAATATGATCCTAGCCATTGATTAGGATCTAATATGGGCTGTTGATTGATCAATGAGAGGATTATAAGAGGAAGCTTGATGGGCACTTGGAGAACACATCGAGATAGTTCCAAAGATTGAATTTTTGAAGCAGAGTAGCTACTAGAAAGATATTCGAGGTGAGCTTTTGCATTGATGGGAAATGATAGTATCTGAAGGGAAATATTTTCCAGTCAGAGGATACTGAGTAGAGAAGGAAGAGGGATATATAGCAGTGGTAGCATTGACTGAGAGGGTCTGACATAGATCCACGCAGAGGCAACAAAAAAGCCATGATGGAGTCTGAAATTCGCAGAGGGAATTAGAGTTTCAGAAGCTAGGAGCCGGGATGTGAGACCAAGAGGAAAAAATTGAATCACCTGGGTTGAAAATCAAACAGACTGAGGATTTATGTTGTACCTAGATAGCTTAACGCCAGGCTGATGCAAATATTGTGCAGAAGCAATGCAGGAGCAACTAGAAAAGTCGGGGACAATCTTTCTAGCGGTTGGATCAACCAATATTTCTAGTGATAGTGTGAGATAATATCACAAATCTCTCTATCCTATTTATTCTCTGTAACTAGATTTTTGGGAAGGCTTTCAAAGTTGTATTAAGAAAATATTGCTTAATAATATAAAAACCTCAGAGTTGTTGCACCAGTTTTCCTGCATTGGGTTTTTCCAGGGACATTTGTCCAAAAATAATGGTGTTATTGTGTTTTATTTTATTTCTTGCTCAATATCTTGTTTCCGCATATAAATTAATTAATTTAAGGCTACAATGTATGTATTTCGATGTTTATCATAGGAAACAAAAAATAACTTCTTCATGTAAATCTAACAAGTAGGATAAATATCATCAGTTGTTGCAGTAGGGATTCTAGTTTACAAAATTTTCACATGGTATCAGAGCTGTAGGTGGAACAAGAGGAGCAGTGCCAATGAACCCAATGCTCCATAGAACAGGGAGATCAAAATGTTGTAGTAGGCAGCAGTTCGAAACCCTAGAGGGTTTACATAGTTCTAGCCGTAAGGATGAAATTTCGAGGTAGTCTCTCTCTGAGTGAGTTGATGGAGAGAAGAGATTCTAGATCAAGTTTTTTTCGGGTCAAAGGGAGCAATGTTGAAGCCTCAACATGAGCAGAAGCTGGTGGGATGAAAATTTTTCTGAAGGGAAGTTGTCGGGTATAAATTTGTTAAAAGAGAGAGGAGAAGCATGGCTAAGGGAATTCCTTCCTTACAAAATTCCTAGCCAAGGGATTCAAATTCTTTAAAGTTGAGCAACAACAAGGGGTAGTAGTTTTACTAGCTACAACAGGGAGAACATAGTCTATCCCAGCACCAGTGCATAGGAGAGAGGATATTTTCAACATTTGTGGCATAAATCAAAACTAATGGCTTGAGGGATCAGAACAGGTTGGATGGAGCAGAGTTGGTAGCAGTGCAATGGCACAAAGTAGAGGTCAGTAGCAGCAGAGTAGATTTAGAGGTTTAGTGTAGAGACTAGCAATATTCAGGATTTAATATTCACATGGTATCATACTGAACATAATTAGTTCAATAATTTGGGATGTTTTTCCATTGCTGATGGAGTAGCAACAATAGTTTGAAATGTAGTGTTAGCTGGCAATGGCAGTGCTAGTAGCAGCATAGATGCAACACTTGAGAAGGAGTTGTAGTATGGATGCAGTGTTGAGAGTAGCAACGTTAGTAGCAGCATAGTTTCAGAAGAAATGCAATAGTTGGCATACAACATGTCACACATCAGCAACACAGAGGATGATGTTATGAAGTTAGAGTGATGCTTCAGTAGATTGCATTGCCAGAGCACATTCCTCTCTAAGAGGGAGTGTTGATTTATGGTAGCATCAGATGTGCTCTAAGTCTCAAATTTTGGAGTAAGGCTTAGACACATTCATTCTTCGATACCCATAAATATTTTTGAGAAATTCCACCTAGAGACAATCTTATTAAAATAATTAATTATTTTTAATGGGACCCTAAGTCTAAACTTAGGAAATTGAAATGATTAAAGGATATTAATATAAATTGTGGGTGAAAATTCTAGAAGAAGGTGGATATCAAGTCAATATGATCCTAGCCATCGATTAGGATTTAATTTGAGCCATTTATTGATCAACAAGAGGATTATAAGGGGAATCATGATGGGCACTTGGAGAACACATCGAGAGAGTTTAGAAGATCAAATTTCTAAAGCATAGAAGCTGTGAAAAGAGATTCAAAGTGAGCTTTTGTAGTGAGGAGAAGGGATAGTATCCAAAGGGTAATATTTCCCAGTTGGAGTATACTCAGTAGAGAAGGCAGAGGGAGATATAGTAGTAGCAGTGCTGAGCCAGAGGGGCTAATGCAAAGCCATACAAAGGCAACGTAGAAGCCAGGAGGGAGTTTGAAATTTGCAGCGGGAATTTGAGTTTCAAAATTTGGGAGCTAGGGTGTGAGACCGGGAGGCAGAAAATTGAATAACCTGGGCAAAATATTGACTAGCCAGAGGATTAATGTTGTCCCCAAAGAGCTTGACATTGTGCTAACATAGATGTTGCGCAAAGGCAACCAAAAAAGCTGGGGGCAATATTTCTAGGGCCTAGATTACCCAAGATTTCCAGTGATACTGTGAGGTAATCTCACAAATCTCTTTTTCGGGTTTATTCTCTATAACTAGAATGTTGGGAAGGATTCTAGAGTTGTATTAAGAAACTACTACTTAATAATGTAAAACCATTAGAGTTGCTGCATCGGTTTTCCTGCATTAGGTTTTTTCGGGGACACTTGTCCAAAAATAACAGTGTTATTGTACTTTATTTTCTTTCTTGCTCAGTCTCTTGTTTCCTAATATAAATTAATTAATTGAAGGTTACAGTGTATATATTTCGATGTCTGCCGAAGGAAACAAAAAATAACTTGTTCATGTAAATCTAAGAAGTAGAAGAAATATCATCAGTTGTTGCAGTAGGGATTCCAGTTCATGAAATTTGCACACTCTGTAATTACAAGCTATAATGAGTGAAAGCTTTAGGTGAGGAAATGAAGCAACAAGAGGATCTGGGTGAAGAAAGAGGATTTGAAGGAGAAGTGTCCCCTAGCCATGCACAACCAAGAAAAGGAAAAAAGGTGGGCAAAGATGAAGCTAGAAGGTAAAGCCATTATCACAGCTCAACGAAATAAGATTTGGATGAAGAAGGAGGATGACTTTCTTAGTGGGATGAGATCCTCTATTTATCTTCATTAAAAGAAGAGAACGGCCTCAAGGGAGACCAAATAATTCAGATGTGGGCATAAGATCTCATACAACTGAGATGCATCTAAACAATGAAGGTACGAACAAGCCCCTTACTAATTACAATAATGTATTTGTTTTTTTAAAATGTATCAACATTGAAAGAGAGAGGAGGAGTGCAGCTAGCATGATGTTAGTGGAGTACACAACAATACTTTATGTTGTGAAAGAATAAGAAGAGTTGCAGCAGAAGTGTGGAATGACAGGAAGTCCACAGTTAAGTCATGTCCACAGGATCAAGTGCTATGCAGAGACAAGGGAGCACATGTAGGATATCAGAGAGAATTATCTCAGGGGGAGTTGCTTTGATAAGTAGTAGCAAGAAACAATTGTCAGCTTCAGGAAGAAATATTGTTAAGTAGATTAAAGGTTTTCACCTTAGGTGGAAGATTATTATTTCATTTAAGTTGTGAATTTGATTATTTCTAGTAGTCTTATGTTCATGAACACACTTTGTATAATTTTTTCATGTACCCTAACTTTCAATTGGTATTTCTATGTCAATTGATAGTTTGGGCTCATATGGAGTAGCCCTATGTGCATATGAGCATTTCTTTCTGAAAAATGCATATTGTGAGGTATGATCTCAGGGGAGAATAAGTGATTGGGATTCTAAAAATAAGTGAGCATAGAGGATGAAGCAGTAGTAGTGGTGAAGTGCAAGCTGAAATACATCACTAATGATTGGTATTTGCAACAATAGAAATACCATGAGCAGTTCAATTGGTAGCAGTTTCTTTTTGATTGATACAGAAGATGCATTGGAAAGAGAGTACTCAGCCAGTATCCATAAGGTGTCAAAAACTTGAGGTAGTCAAATCAGAGGCAATATATGTTCAGGGGCATCATATCACAGATGTCCAATTTATTGAGCTGCAACATTGATCAATCCTTGAAGAGAAGTATATATAGCAGAATGCATAACAAAATCTAGCCCCTCGTCATTGACTCTCAATTATTACATGGGGAAGAAAAAGGGCAGCTTGTGGCCCTTTTCCATTTCTCTCAAAGAGGGATAGAATTATTGGATATGTTTTTTATGGCCTATGTAGAGGAGGATTTACCATCAATCTGAAGTGATGAGGTTGAGGTGTTGTCATCAATGCCAAAGTGGAAGATTGTTGGACAGTTGGCACTGTTTGGATGGCTAGTGGCTGCAAGTGTGTTAGAATTGATGTCAATAATCATGCTAGGATATATGTTGAGTAGGTTGCATTTTCTGACTATTGGAAAGAGTATTGGCATTGACGTCAATCAGACTAGCACATATTTTTGCAGTAGTAGATGTTGGCCGTTATGTCCCCCGGCCTAGCTACGATGGTAATTGGGCTAGTTTGACATGCTTGATGTGTCAATATCTGTGGGTTTATTATGGTTATTGTAGTATATGATAAAGAATCACCATATTAGTAGGATTATTGAATAAGCCATAAAAAGAAGACTACATTGTGTGGGAGTCATGGATTCCAAGAAGAAGAAGAAGAAGAGCCAAGGTGGAAATAATGGTAGAGATTTTTCCACCATTTTTCAAGTAGAAAATGGGCTCAAATCCTACATTGGACCTTCTCCATTGGAAATTGATCTAAAATAGATTTTCAATTGTATGTGGAAGTATGAAAATGGCCTCCTAGATCATAAGTTATTCCCAGTCAAAGTTTGGTGACTTAATCCATGAAAGTAAAGTTAAAAGGTCATTGGAGGAGTCTTGGCGCATAGACAAAGTTGGCAGAAATGCCAAACTAAGTGCAGGTCAGAGTCTCAAGAGCCTCAGAACACTAAATTTTGGAAGGCTGAATATTGGAAGTAGGTCGAGGACCTTGGAGGTTTATTTAAAAGGGATATCGTAACAGGTGGAATATCAAAACCTGATATCGGAAGGCTTAGGGAATTGGGACTCAATATTGAGGGACTGAGCATGTCATATCAAAACCTCAGAATAGAAAAATATCGAAGGTCAAGAGCTTGTAACCTTAGTGAAATTCCTTTTAAGAAAAATTTTGATCTGAGAACAAAGAAGGAACAAGCGAGGACCTCAACAATTTATTTCCCTAGTTGTTTATTTAAAATATACCCAAAAGGAGAATGTCGAACATCGGGAGCCAATTTTTAGAATGTTGGATATTGAAGATGGCTCAAAACAAAGGGACCTGATTTCAAAAGGAATGGAAGGAATCATATCATAATATCAAAGTGGGTTGTAACCTTGGAAGGTAGAGAGGATCAAATCCTCAGAGTTTCATAAGTCCTTGTGATTGAGTTCTTTTAAAAAGCACCGAAGTTGCGAGGAAAAGGATTTACAAAGAAATTTGTTGAAAAAAATGACCCAAGGACCCTTTCTCTCTCCTCCAATAAGACACATGGCAGCAAGTGATTGGCCCAGAGAGGATGATGAGGTAGATGATGTCAATATGACGTGGCAGTACAGATGACATGTGGCAAATAGATACAACATTTTAGGTGGCCTAATAGGGAAAATTCATGTGGCATATATCACCACGAGGGAGATTTTGTGTGGTGATGATGACATCAACATGAAATCATCTTGAAGGTCGCATATCAGAGATAGGAGACATCATAACACTTTTCTAATTCCTTCTTGAAAATGTTACAATACATGGAGCTTCTGTTGTTGTTTGGCACTTAGTCGTGGAGATTTAAGAAAACTAAGGGCAGAGAGAAGGCCTAGCACCTAAAGTGCTATGGAAGGATATTGGAGGTCAAATATTTCAGAAATCCTTTGTAAATGTGTTTTGGAGAAAAGTTATGAAATGTGGAGCTTCCGACATGTTGGTGTTTTGTTGTGCAATCCCAAAGAACCAAGGGCATAAAGCAAATACATAGAGAGATAGGCACCCAAAAGAACCCTGAAGGCCTTAGGACCTAAGTTTTATGCCCCCAGTCAAAACACCTAGTCATATGGGAAAAACAATAAGGGGCTTTGAATCTCGCAACCTTGCAGTTTCGTAACATTTGTTTTAATAAAAGTTACAATAGGTGAAGGCTCTAATATTGTAGTACATAGGAGATGTTCAATCAATTTAGTTTCCTAAATTGCTACATAAATTATCAATCCGGGTATCGTAAACTGATGAAGTGTAGTGCACTATATGTGCTAGATGACCCTTCTTACTTCACTATCTTTTTGAGTTTATGTTTGTTTTGGGGTTTTGCTCTTTTGATTACTAATGTTCTATAATGTAATCTACAAAATCTTAATCTACTACTGCTAAGAATCTAGAGAAATCAAATGAGAGCCAAAAGTGCTTTAGGCCAAATTTGGAAGTAAAGTTTCTAAACAAGAAAATGAAAACAGAGCTTTTCTTCTTGCTATTATGATTTTTTCCAAAACATGAACTGGAAGGAATTAAAACTACTATCTACTCAATTACAAAACCAAATCTTAGATGAGGAAATGAGATTGCAGTTGTCTATGAAAAAACAAAAATGAAATACTAGAAATAAGGTTACCTCTATTATCTAATCTATTATAGAATCAAACCCTAATGAACTACTGAAGATGGAATTGCAACTAAACTAAGTGAAAAACTATAATTGAAAATGAAGTTGGAACTATTATATTATGAAAGCAAGGCTAAATGAAGTATTTTTGTCACTCTGCTACACAATTTAGAGAGAACTACCTCCTTATGATAGCAATTTGAGAGATTTCATTCTTCATTATTCTAAGAAAAGTAAACATGAAAATGCAAATAAAGACTCATTCATAAATAAAACATTTCACCTCTTAGTTTTAGGATTAACCATCAACCGAAAGGGTTTTTGGAAATATTCATTTATATCATGAGTTAATAAACTAATAATAAAATGGAATTGAACAAATTTAACTCAAAAACTAATGAAAAACAAATGTAATGAAAGACTCATTCATAAATGTAACATTTCACCACTTAGCTTTAGGATTAACCATCAACTAAAAGAGCTTGTGGAAATATTCATTTATATCATGAGTTGCTAAACTAATAAGGAAATGGCATTGAACTGCTTAATTCAAAATCTAGAAACTAATGAATAGCAATGAAATAAATCAATTTATGCTACTAACATTTAAAGCTACAGGTAAGAAACTAGAAAACAGTGAAAACCAAAGAACTATTCTACACTGAAATAAAATTGGTCTGAGTTAGTGAAAAGATGACACAAGGTGCATTATACATAGAGTTAAAAAACGATTATAAACATTATGAAGAAAAACACAGTGAATTTACAATTGAACTAGGAAAGATAAAACAGAAATAAAATGTACCTTTGACCATGCAGAGGCCCTTTGTAAGGTCTTGGATTATGACCACTCAATTAATACACCAACAACACTTCAAGTATCCATTTGAAAATAGAGTTTTTATATTAAAACAGAGAACTGAGTTCTTCAATACACAAGTGGAAATCTAAACTATTACATAAGCAAAAAACATGAACTTGTTCTGCATTCTACATGTTGGTATTTATAGAAAAATATACAATTGTTTTGAAGAGATAAATCAGCTACAGCAAAACACGTAGATAGGTAATGTATGCGGAATTATTGCCTTCGATTGCTTTGAAACATAAATCTTCTAATAGTGGATGTTGGATTCTGTTTGTGCAGGTGACAGATGAAGTCCTTGGCTTCAAGAGACTACTTTGGACCCCATCACTGAGAAACGTGTACAAAACAGAGTGCTACTTGCCATAAGTTTCTATAGTTGACTTACCTTTGACTGGAGTCCTCCTCATCGATCTAGGCCAGATGGATAGGATACACTCCATGCTTTGATGTTTTCCAAGCTATCAATGTGGTCCTTTTCCTCTCTTCACACCTGTAACCTACAAAAGAATGGAGATGGATGTGGAACAACCAATTAGCTACAGAATGTGGCTGTTTTCCGTAGCTGAAAGACAAAAGCCTATTCAAATAACAAACATAACAATATATCTTATAAATCACTGAAATATAATTCTTGAGGCAATGTGTAATGGTTTTTGATGATTAAGGATGCATTTTTCATGGAAGGGCAAAGAAAGAAGGATGAGAAAGTTGCTTAAGGGAAAGGCAGTTTTGGAACTCAACATACCCCCACTGCGAGACTATTGCATGTCCCCATGCAATCAAAATTGTAAACTCCCTTCTTCTATTGCATTTTCTCTAGGACTTCAGCCAAAACATCCAACCTCTTCTTGCTTCTATTTGCTACAACTTCCATCCTAGGCTTCCTCATGAGAAATCTATACCTGAGGTTAATGAGAGCCCTATTTAGCTTCCCATTTTTCCATTTTAGTTTTCTTTTCTTCTTGTACCATAGACCCAAATGAAGCATAGTGTTGTCATGGATAATCCTACCTAGCTTGTTTTGTTCTTTTAAGGCTTCATTTCCGTTTTGAATGTGCCTATTTAGAACCTTTAGCTCATAGATTTACTACTTAAGTGAGCTAGTCAAAGTCTCTTGTGATGTGGTTGGTTGCTTAGGGTTGGATGAAGTCCCTTGATACACTGATGTATTCTTTTGCTGTAGTGAGTCAATATAATCATAAATATACTGTTGGATTGGGTCAATCCCTGGAGAGACTCTCTTTGGGCTGCTTTCAAAGTTTTGTTGAGGAGAGTGTTGTGGGCTCTACTCAAATCAGATGTTGTCTTCGGACTAAGTTGGAGTTTCTTCTCCCAAATATATGAACTGGGTCTCTTTTGATTTTTCTTTCTTCACTTTTCCCTTGAGTCTAGAACTTCCCCTCACACTTTGGGAGCCTATGATTTCTTCCTCTATAACCTATTTTCCTTTCCCCTTCTCCTTCTCTTTCTTGAACTGATCATTGATATTGACTAATCTCTTTGAAAGTAATTGTTCATCCTCTGATGAAGGTTCAAGAGTATTTCTATGGATTTTCTCAACTTTTTCTTTCATATTTCTCCTTCGTTTTGTTTTCTTTCTGATCTCTGTTAATGTTTCAAATATGGGCTCTTCTTCACTGCTTTTCTGTGTTGAAGTTGTAGGAGTGTTTTGAATTGTAAGACTGGTTTTCCTTTTCCTACTTCTTTTCATAGAACTTTCTTCAGGTCATTCTGGTACATCTTGGAAAACGTTTACGATCAAAAAGTTTTCCCATGTGTCTCATACACTCATTAAGTTATATTCAGCTAAAATGTTTACTAGACAATGGTGATAAAGATTAGTTTCTATGTCTTCCATTTTCTTATGAACAGTAGTGGCCATTCTACTCAAAGTATTCAATAGGGAAAATGGGAGATTGATGGTTCCATTATCAAGAAAATTCATCAACAGTCTTATGTGATATACATACATGGAACCAAATCTTACCTCACATGTAATAAATTTTTGCAAAATTAATATCATGTTACTCCATTTATCCTTAAGTGCAGAGATGGGAATTCCTCTCTTAAAAATTGAAGTGTCCATACCTGGATTTTGAAGAATGACTTTCCAAGTTTCATCATGGAATTATTTATTATTGAACCACCTCTCTCCAACTCTTGGTAGCTCAGTTGCTTCAGCAATAAAATACTCGATCACTGTAAACTTTATGTCACCAATCTCCACATCCATCCCATTAAATGATCTAGAAAATGACTTGGTGATTTCTTTATGGTGACCATCGAATTTTCAATGAAACTCAGCCAACCAGGTTTCTTCAACATTCATTTCAACAGAGGATAACCTTCCATATACTTCACTCCTATAGGTTATGTTCTGATGATGAGACCCATCACTCCTATTCTCTGCTTTTCCTCAAATTTCCCTTCACTGTATACGGCAGTGGAGTAATTGATATATGGAAGAAAAAATAGTTATGGATAGGGGGATGAAATGACAGAGTATGTGGAAGGAAAACGACTATGAGTAGGGGATAAAACATATAGGGTATACAAAACAGAGAAGTTGTATGCGTGAAATATGTAGAAACAGAGTGTGTAGAAGATATATGAAATGGAGTAGCTGCACATGTAAACTGTGTGGAAAATAGAGCACTACTATACACAGAAAGAATCGAAAATAGAATGAATGATTGTGTGCTCAATGTATCAGAGTGTTTGTACACACAAGAAATTTGCAGAAGTATAAGAGAGAAACTTGGTGTAATAAAGGAACAATAGGGTTTTGAAGAGCCATATTCAATTGGGTTATGTCATGTATCTAGCTATTAAACAGGTGTGCTGGAGAAGTACAGTGAAGTACGAGCTAAAAATGGAGATTAATCATGAGACCATTAGGCATTAAATTCGGAAGGCATGGTGGAATTATCACGGAAAACAAATCTCATGAGGACAAATCAAGGAGTAGTGTGATTATATGAGTTATATAACTTATGTTTGAAATAATTTTTTGTTCTTACCTCTAGAACTATACCTTTCCGCTTGCTAACCTTCTGTTGTTTGCTTCTTCAGGTGCTTAGATGTTGATGTGTCTTCAAAATTTGTTTTCTCCTCCATTACCTGCATATGAAATTTATTATGAACTAGCCTCTTTATTTTTGAACTAATGATCAAACTATTACTGCAGAGTCAGATTGGCCGCAGAACAGGATTAGCTATGGAATAGGAACAACTGTGGAATGTGAGAATAGCTATAGAATGTAAAACAAAGAATAAAATGTGACTTTATGAATGAATGAAATGGAGATGACTGTTGTGGATGAAAATATGACAAAATGGAAATGAAAAATGGAGATGGAAGAAATGCTGAATAAAAATGATTAGTGGAATATGGTGGTGGAGTGAACTGAAACTTGCATAAGTAAAACATAATGAAATGAGATAAAACAATGAATTTTCAGAATTCACAATGAGTCACTGTGTTTTTGGAAAATATAGAGTGTCAGAGTCTTCTGATTTCCACCATGTATTTTTTGTATAAGCATGTCAATCAGTGATTGGTTTTCAACCTTATACAATTTTTTCTTTTTCTTTTTAGATATGATGAAAAGAACAAAGACTAAGTTGGTGGATAAGAAGGATTCTTCTTCACCAACTTCATTTCAAAATTATTTTGAAAGATTTTGATGAAATCCTCCTTTGAGATTAGTTTTTGATAAATTTTCAACCTATGACGATTCACAAGGAGAGGAGTTTTTGTTAGAAAATTATATATATTACGGAGCAATGGAACACATAAAATATTGTAGAAATATAAACACATAAAACACATAAAACAAGAGAGACACAGATATACGTGGTTC
>APFE031474781.1:116982-132922 GCA_000404065.3 Pinus taeda
TATCCCGGTCTTCGCGCAGATCCAGCATCATCTCCACTCTCCATCCAGTCATGGAGTTTTCACAAAAGCCAGTCTTGCACTTTTAAGGTTGGAGATCTGTAGAGTCAGGAAAAATCTGGATCGTCTTTCTCGGAGCCTTCTGGTTTTACACTTGGAACTCTCGAACCTGTTCTCTCCCGCCCTTTGGGCTAGAGTAGATGCTTGCTCAGCTCTGAAATCGGTTCGTTTAGAGGAAATCAGAAGGAATAAGCAGGCCGCTAAGTTCCAGGTCCTGGCTCAGCGATCTAAAAGCGATGTCTCAGTGATTAAGGGCTCCCGAAGCTGTATTTCGGATTCTCAGAGGTCTGCCCTCCGTCCTGGGTGTCCTCCGTCAACCAGGTTCGATCTGGACAGCACCTTGATGTCCTGTCATCCCCGCCTGCGGGATATGGCCTTGGGGCAACCTTTTCTTCAAATGACAGCTCAGTCCCCGCAAGCAGCTATAGCTGTGAGCGATCAGGCGATGATAGACCCAGTTTGATCGTTGATGATAGCCCGTGTACTGCGTCGTCCTCACCTGTAGATGTTTGCGGATCTGTAAAGGGTTTACGTTCAGGCTGCGGATTTCATGCAGTCAGGCATAGCATTGCCAGCGGGGTTGGTACGCGGAGCAGCAGCAACCAACCTGAATGCTCAGTCAGCGCAGTCAATAGTTGCACGCGCAGTTTCCCTGTCATCGATAGCGGTAGAGTTAGCAGCCTTAAAGGTAAGGAGCCGATCCCAGAAGGCCGCGTTATTAATTCGGGTTCAAACTTGAGCGAGTGCGCTTTTATCATGGATTCAGGCCAGAGCGATTGCGTTCCTAAGATTATTAGTAGCATGGTTGCAAATGATTATAACTTAGATAAGAATATTATAGATAGGAATGGAGTTAGTTTAATTATCATTAATAAAGATAATAAGAATGGGATTAACAAAAATAATATCTATAACAAAGTAGGTAAGTATTCCCCCAAATCTAGGATTAACAACGATATGGGCATTATTAAAGATTTGGAAATCGAGAGCCCAATCCCCAATATTAATAATGATTCAAATGATTATAACTTAAAAGATAAGAGTAGTATCGATAGTAATAGAGTTAATAAAATTAACAAAGAGAATATTAGACTAGATAATAATATTTATAACTATATAGTTAATTATTCGTCCAAATCTAGGAATAATAGCGATAACATTAGTAAGAAGTTAGATAACAAGAATTTAATTCCTAATATTAATGATTCTGATAATAATATTTCTAGTGATGGCAGTAGCATCTTTGGTGATAATGTAGGTGAGTCCAATTTAGCTTTAATTTGTCCTGATAGCACTGAGGGCCCTAGCAGCTCTAGAGTCCAAGAGGACCTTTCCAAAAAGGTCTCTCCCCCCTCGTCTGAGCGGAATAGTAAGGTGGTTAACCTTTCTCGTTTTCCCCTCTCCCCGTCGGTTTTTGATCTTCTTAGCAAGGGCCTTAACTTTGCCCTTGCCCCTAGAAAAATCCCTGTAGACGACATTATTTGTGATGTGGAGCAGGGTATTAGAGATCTGCCTGATAATATCAAGGATACTATCAGACAGGATTGTGCTGTGGTCCTTAGGAAGGCTAAACCTCCTCGAAGGAACCTCGGCAAAGAGGAGATAGCTGCCTTAAAGTCCTTGAACCAGAATGAGGACATTGTGGTCCTTAAGGCGGACAAAGGAGGGGCGACGGTCATCCTCAACAAAGAGGATTACCGGAGCAAGATGTTGGATCATCTTCACTGCAGTGGCAGTTACAAGAAACTGGCCAAAAACCCTCTGAAGAAAATCTCCAAGGCTGTTGCTCAAGCTATCAAATCAAGCAGCTCTGTGGGGGCTCTGTCTCGTAAGCTCATTGAGAGCAACCCCATCGCTCCTAGAATTTATGGGGTGCCTAAAATTCACAAGGAAGGGGTCCCTCTGAGGCCTATTGTCAACACAATCGGGGGTCCGACCTACCTTCTAGCCAAGTTCCTGGCTCTTAAGCTGAAGCCTCTTGTGGGCCGTACTGAGTCATTCGTGAAGGACTCTGCGTCCTTCATCTCGGAACTCAAGGATATCAGGCTGGACCCTGATGACATTCTTGTCAGCTTTGATGTTGTCTCCCTGTACACGTGCATTCCCATTAATGAAGCCATGGAAGTGATACATCGCCTAACAGACCCGGACACCGCGCATCTGGTTGAGGTTTGTCTCACTTCCACATTCTTCAGTTTCGAAGGGGAGTTCTATGAACAAACCTGTGGCGTTGCCATGGGTTCCCCACTCTCCCCGATCGTGGCAAATCTCTTTATGGAGGATTTCGAAGCCAAGGCTTTAGCCTCGGCCCGTCTCCTTCCTAAGTTGTGGAAGAGATATGTAGATGACACCAATGTCATCTAGCCCCATGGCCATGAAGAGCTCGATCGTTTCCTGGATCACCTCAATGGCCAGTCCTCTGCCATAAAGTTCACCATGGAAAAGGAGGTCAATGGCAGCCTCCCTTTCCTGGATATTCTTATTTCCAGGAGGTTGGACGGCTCTCTCTCCCACGCGATGTACTATAAGAAGACGCACACAGAGCAGTATCTTCACGCTGATTCCCATCATTTCCCTGCTCAGAAGATGGGTGTTCTCAACACCTTGGCTACGCGTGCCCTTAGGATTTCGGATAAAGAAAACCTGGTTAGGGAGAGAAACCACCTCCTCGATGTCTTTGTGGAGAACGGATATAGCAGGCACCTTGGTCAGAAGGCTTTCCTTACTGCCTCCAAAAAGGCTCTGAGTAAAAATGAGCCTAAGGAGCGCCATCCAGGTGTCCATATGCCATATATCCAAGGGACCACAGATCGGATAGCTCGGATCCTTAGAAGGTTTGATATCCCCTCAACCTTCAGGCCTCTCAGAACCATTCGTAACTCCCTGAGGTCAGTTAAGGATCCAGTCGACCCTAAAGACATGAAAGGGGTCTATTTGATTCCTTGCTCTTGTGGGACCCCTTATATAGGTGAAATAGGGCGCTCCATCCAGCGGAGAATTGGAGAGCATGCTGCGGACCTGAGGCATGGTAGAATAAAGTCCTCATCTCTAGCAGAGCATGTGGACAAAACTAAGCATCAGGTCTGCATAGAAGAGGCCAAAGTCATTGCTAGAGTGGATCGGTTTCATCATCGCAAGCTAAGGGAAGCTATCGAAATTGAGCGAAGACCCATCAATCTCAACAGAGATGATGGGTGGAAGGTTAGTAGAAATTGGATCCCTGCGTTGTCGTCTTAAGTTTTCTTCCTCCCCCCTCGGTTCCTTCCAGGTTCTTTCTTTAGGTGGGTGTGATTTTGCTCTTGTGGGTCTGGTTTAGCTTAGCATTGGCAGCAGTGTTCTTCAAAGGAATTTCCTCCTCTCGAGCAGTATCTTTTTTTATGGAGAATTTATTAAAATTGAGCATAAAACATTCATTAATTATTACTTATATTATTAAAAACAATATTAAAACAATTGACAATGCAATTAACAGTCTTTTATTTCATAAACTTTTAGTTCTAGTAATATTTATTTAATTAAGTAGTAGTATAACCATAGCATAGTAGTGTTATTTAGGTTTTTTTTAGGATAATCTAAATACATTGACTAATTAATATTTTAGTTTTAATATTATTATATATATTATTATTTATAAATTAATTATATACCCTAATTTAACCTTTTTATCTTTTTTCTTTTCAAATAAACTCATATAACCCCTAGTATTTTTATTTAGGGCATTTATGTATTAACTAACTAATTATCTTTATAGTATTGATTATATATATTAATAGTTTGCACATATAATGTTAATACTTAACATATATATAACACATTATTAATTTAATAAATTAATAAATTAATTTTTATTTTGACCCAATTTAACTGTCTTCTATTAAATTAATTATAAATAAGATTAATAACAATAAATAGGGCATTATTCTTATATATTTAAGTTAGATATAATGAAATAATTAAATAAATATTAACATTTATATATATATATATTTTAATGAGGTAATTTTTGAAATTTAATAAATGAATTACTTCTACCGATTAACCTAACTCAGAATATAATAATATTAAATTAATTAGAGGTAGCTTAATTGGCAAAGTAACCGTTAGAATGTTTTAGCCGTTGGAGTCTCTGCCTGGACTATTTAAAACGCTGAGCTAGATCTGTATCTTCAACTTGTCCTGATGATGGACCACATTGGTTGGTTTGAAACGCGTTGGCAGAAATATTTCTTATGTGATTTACGCTGAAGCTCTCCTTATAACTATGACAAATCACAGAAGTCTCAATTCTACAATCGAAATAAATCAATTTATGCTATTGGTATCAACTTAAAGCTACAGGTAAGAAACTAGAAAATAGTGAAAATGAAAGAACTATTCTACACTGAAATAAAATTGCTCTGAGCTAGTAAAAGATGACACACGCTGCATTATACACAGAGTTAGAAAATGATTCTAAACATTTTTTTTTTTCTCGATAAAAGTTTAATCTATTAAGGGAAAATATAGTACAATGAGAAATTACAGCCAAAAAAAAAGCAGGAACAAGGCAGCCGGAAAGGATGATCCATCCACCTTGGCCCCTAGAAGAGAAGGCAAGATAGAGACGGGAACTAAACATGAAGAGACAAGAGGAACATAGAAGCAGAGCAGAACAGAGGAGTCTACCCAACATGGTTGGAATCAGCTATACGACACTTTTTCTCTTTCTTTTTGCCTACTTTAACCCATTCAGGAGAGCATTGCTGGTGAGGCGAGATCTGCAAGCTGAGCTGGGCAGAAGGAGAAGTCTCCTTGTCTGAATCCGATGGAGAAGATTCATGAACCCTTTTCTGTGAGATTGGCTGAACAGCCAAGTCCTCTGGCTCCGCCTGGGGCGGATTCTGTGCTTGATTTGCTTCCATATCTTCCGCGGTTTCTTCCTCATCATCCGTGCTGATATCAAAGTCGTCCATGGGGGGAGAGGGGTGAGGCTTCCAGCTCTTAGATTTTTGCTTCGGATTGGCTTTCTTTTTGTGTGCCGGCATCGCTGGACAAGAGCTT
This sequence comes from Pinus taeda, assembly GCA_000404065.3. Taxonomy (NCBI): domain Eukaryota; kingdom Viridiplantae; phylum Streptophyta; class Pinopsida; order Pinales; family Pinaceae; genus Pinus; species Pinus taeda. Next base: position 122,080 of record APFE031474781.1, read on the forward strand.
TGAAGGTGCCCTGTGTGATGGCAGTTCCGGCAACGAAACGTTGTATTCTCGTAGTCCAAGGCCTGAGTCCAATGAAAGTCTCCTATTTTGAGATTGATCTGGTCAGGGAGACCTTTGCTCATGTCTATTTCCACACAGATTCTGGCATAGGTATAGAGGCCCAGTTCCCCTCTTGAGACGTCTGTATCAAGGAGGCGGCCTAGAGCCTTGCCAATTCCTTGGAAAACCGCAAAATGCCATAGATGCGCTGGGAGATTGGGGATTCGGACCCAGATGGGGAGCTTGGTTATGACTGCTGTAGCTGGATCGAAATCTGGGAACCATGGAGTGAGAAATAATCCTGCTGAATCCCAGAACCAGGGACCAGCAGTAAGGGCTTTTTGGTAGTCCTCTTCGAAGGCGAACACTACAATGAAGAAGCCCTTTGAACATAACAGAATCTTGCAGTTGTTGGTCCAGTTGGAGTGGACCCATTGGTAGAGGTCTGCTGTACGCGGCCAGAGCCCATTAAACCTGCAAATAATTGCGTGCTTTGTAAACTTTTGGGTTTGGTCATCTAGTGATGGATGCATTATTTCAATGGTGGGGGTTTCCTCCAGTTTGTCCACCAGAAAAGGTTTGGGAGCCTGAACTGGTGGCGCTGTCTTTCCAGGCTTCTTAGCATGGACTGCATCTTTATATGAAAATGCCTTGGCTGTGGATGACTCTCCTGCAGCTCCTCCTCTCAAACGGAGGGTTAAAATAATGGTAGCGTCTTTCTTAATGCCGTAAAAAGAAATAGGAAAGCAATCTTCAAGTTGTTTACCTTTATGGAGAAGCCTTTGAGCTGCAAAGGGGATCCCCAATTTGCTGTTCAGAGCAAGCTTGATACTCTGCACTAGATCCGTCCGTCTTACCCATTGTAACATGGTTTTGCCTGTAATGAGCTTGATTTGTATCTGGAACGTTGAAGAGAAGTCTGAAAGCTTCTTTTCCTTGCAAATCTGTGAAGAGAGGAGGCAAACATGTTGGTTGCTTTTCGATTCCTGGATCTGCCTTATGCGCGAAAGAGGCCAACAACCATCCGGAACGAACCCTTCCTTCCCTGAAGCCTCGATCCGAGGAGAAGCCGCTAGGGGTTGTGCGTGGTCGACCTCTCTGACAGTGAGAAGCTGCAAAAGGAAAAAAGCCCGGATCTGCATAAATGATAGCAGGGGATTTGGATCGGTGGCCCTCCTGTGGATATCTCTCGTTTGCCTAACTTTTTCTGCTTTCCCTCTGACAGAAAGAGGCATTATGGAGGAAAAATTGTGGATCTGCAGAAAAAAAACCAGAGGAATCGCCAGGTTCCATTGGATCGTTTCTTTACTCCCCACCCGCAACTTTTTACCAGCTCTGCTTTTTATTTGCAGCCCGAAACCCTCATATCGGCTCCTTAACCAACCATTGGCGGGGGCAATATTGTTATCCATGAGCAGGGCGGCTAGGCATGAGCCATCATCATCAGCCCACGACCAGGAAAGAGGGGCCGTCCCTGGATCTTGCGCACTGAAGGGCGGGGCGAGGAAGACCCTTTCAGCAGAAGATGCCTTCCGAAACCAGAGAAGAATAGCAGAATTTGGGTGCCTGTCCGTCAAGCCTCGTGTCGGTCTGCACCAGAGGACTGAGTTTGGATCTGCGGCGGTGGCGCTGTAGCATCGTCCAGAAACCCTAAAGCCGAGAGCGAGCTCCATCTTTGTTTGCCCTCAACAACAGTAGTAGTTTTTAGAATCAAAATGATTATAAACATTACGAACAAAAACACAGTGAATTTAAAGTTGAACAAGGAAAGATAAAATAGAAATAAAATGTACCCTTGACCATGCAGGGGCCCTCTGCAAGGTCTCAGATTATGAGCACTCAATCAATACACCAACAACACTTCGGGTATCCATTTGAAAACAAAGTTTTTATATTAAAACAGGGAATTGAGTTCTTCAAGCTACAAGCGGAAATCTAAACTATTACATAAGCAAAAAAAAAACATGAACTTGTTTTGTGTTCTACACGTTGCTATTTATAGAAAAATATACAACTATTTTGAAGAGAGAAATCAACTACATCAAAACACGTAGACAAGTAATGTATGTGGAATTCTTGTCTTCGGTTTCTTTGAAACATAAATCTTCTAATAGTTGCTGATTCTTTTTGTGCAGGTGCCAGATGAAGTCCTTGGCTTCAAGAGACTATCTCGGACCCCATCACTCAGAAGCATGTGCAAAAGAGAGTCCTACTTTCCATAGGTTTCTATAGTTGACTTCCCTTTGACCGGAGTCCTCCTCATCAATCTAGGCTAGATGGATAGGATACAATCCATGCTATAATGTTTTCCAAGCTACCCATGTGGTGCTTTTTCCTCTCTTGACATTTGTAACCTAAAAAAGCGTGGATATGGTTGCGGAACAGCCGATTAGCTGCAGAATGTGGCTATGTTCCATAGCTGAAAGACAAAATCTTGTTCAAATAACAAACATAACAATATAACTTGTAAATGACTGAAATATACTCCTTGAGGCAATGTGTAATGGTTTTTGATGATTAAGGATGCATTTTTCATGGAAAGGCAAAGAAAGAAGGATGAGAAAGTTGCTTAAGGGAAAGGCAATTTTGGAACTCAACAGGAATATTGGAGGATGAATTGGTAGACAACTAACTAAATGCGTGCAAAAGGTTGGTGTTGTAGGAGTAATGGTGACTGCGGAGATCGGTGCGTCAAGGCATCGAGGACTACAATGTGTAGAGAAGGCATCTTGAAGTACAATATAGCTCTGTGAGCAATCAATAAGCATTGAGAACCTCGTTAGAGTGTGAAGGTGGACCGAGAATTAATTGTCAGTATAGAGATCACTCAGATTCCCATTCTTAGTGGTTAATGAGGCAGTAGTGGCCAAGTCAGATGCAACAGGAGGATGGAGAGCCATGCAGGAGTACACACTCAAGAGACGTGAATGGCTGAGTGATGGGTAACAAAGGCAACATCGATCAGTGTGAAATAGAGGAACAAAACAGAGCATGACATTTGAGAAATATGGGGGAAATGCAGCATTGTTGAGTGACTTGTGATGAGATCTCTATGTAAGTGTGTGTGCTATTGTGTGAGGCCAAATGAGCCTATCCAGTAGGGAAATGCTAAGAGTTCCTTAGCAGAAGAAAGAGACCTTGTGAGAGGATGTGCTGATGTATGAGAAGATGTTGAGGCTTCATGTGAAAAGTAAGAAGGTTGAGTGAGCCTATGCTATGTGAGAGGCTGAGAGAGCCTATGGATAGAAGGGGCTAAGTGATGAAGGAATGTTGTTGAGAGCAGAAGGCTGAGAACTAAATGTATTCAATGAGAGCATAGGACCAAGAATAATTGATGTTTTAGTGTGGACAGTGGGTTGTGAGGAGTGATTGTTGTTTGAGCAGAACAATAGGTTGCAGTAGAGTGAGCAAAGGACATAGAATAAAGATAATATCAGGCAGTGTTGTTGCAAATTATAGTGAACATTAGTTCCTATTTGACTGTGGTTTAGAGCCTGTATACAGGAAGTTGGTGCTTCCATCTCTAGTGGGTTCTTGATAAGGCTTATAGGTTTATGCCTCCCACAATTTGGTGCTTGCATAAATCCAAGGAGATGCAAGTTGATGCTTGCAACAAATCTGTGAAGTTGGTGCTTCTAGTAAGATGGAGAAGTGTCTATAAAAGGAAGGAGTTAGTGCTTCATGCTAGTGGGTGTTAGTAAACAATCAAAGGGAGTTGGTGCTTCCTGTGAGTGGTGGCTCACAAACAGATTGATATAATAGAGTAGGTAATCTTATTTTACATCAATAAAAACAACAAGCTTTAGTGATTTTTTCCAAAAGGGTTTCCACGTAAAACCTCCTTGTCTCATGTGTTTTTTGCTCATGATATGTATGTTTGTGTTGTTTTATATGGCTTTTGTGATGGCTGGTAATAATTTATCTTGTATAATGGATGCCAAGTTTGAATGAATAAAAATAAATTGGCATAAAAGTTAAAATTAGCCTTAATACTCGTTCACCCCCTAGTATTAAAATTGTTTCCAATAGTAGTTTTATGCTTAAATGTATGAAATACATGAAAATTCAAAATTCAGAGAATAGAAAGCTATTCACACAAAATACACAAATAACTCATATATGAAAAAAAACCAAACTAGAAGGTGAGGTCACTTTGTTATTTTCTCTCTTATATGGAAATATGCAAATACAAAGAAATAGGCACTCTATGTGGATTTACCTAGGACATGTGGCCATTAATGTTGATATATAATCCTATCCCCATCTTTTGTTCTCTCTAAATTCCCACTTGTATTTTCTCTACTCAAATATTGAGCAAATACAATGACATAGAATGGAAAACCCTTTTCTTCCTAGAGGTTTTATATTTAGCATTTCCCAATAGCCATATAGGGTTAGGATTTTGACTTCCTCAAAGCTCAATTAGAGTACCAATTTTGGAAAACCTACAATCTTATTGAAATTCCACATGTGGTTAGCCCCAAATGCATTAGTAATGAGGATTGGAATGTAATCCACTCATACCATGGTGATACATATGGTAAGTCAATCTATGGGAGGCATAAACTTTTCATATTATATCTAATTAACAAGATATTTCCATGTTTTTGAAATGTATATGATAGTAGACCAATTTCAAAGAGATCTTAGGTAAAGCTAAGAAATCTTTGACCCAAAAAAATGCAATTATTCCTCAAAATCGATTTAGAATCATTAGAATCGTTAAAACCCCAAATTTTTAAATTTAGGCTTACTGTTAGAATGACCATTTAAGGTAATTCATCTAACTTTTTCCACTTTAAAAGAATCAATGTAGATACAAAATCTATTTTAAAATGCTTTTTGTTTTAAAATGAAAATAAAAGAACCTTTATAGAGTTAATTATTTTAAGTTTAGGTGGTTTGGAAGAAATATTTATCCTCCAAATTGACATAAATTACATGTTGAGCTCTTCAAAAACTTTACTTAAATGTCATCCTTGGAATATATCTATCTATCTATCTATATATATATATATCTATATATTATATATATATATATTATATATATATATATATATATATATATATATATATATAAATCCTCCAAACTTATACACAAGCATAGTATAATTCATGAGGATTTGAAGTCATTAAGGGAGGATAAATATCATTTCTCCCAAATACTAAAGATAAATTTAAAATTCTGCATACCTTAATTTGTTTAAATTTGATCTATTATGTTACTGCAATGGTGCTTTACATTCAATTATCGGGGAGATGTTGTAGTGTCTATAAATTAGAGTAAACATTTAAATGTTGGTTCAATATGGGGTAGATGTTGTAGTGGTAGTAAATGAGTGTATAAATTTAAATTTTTGCTTAACATGGGGAGAGATATGGTAGTGTATGTAAATATTGAATTTTCATATGCTTATTAATAAATTTAAATATCAAATTATGAAATATAATGGTTATTTCACTGGGAGGTTCTCTATAACTAGGCATGGGAGATATGTTGTGTAATGTTACATTAAAATGTAATACCATTGTTGAAAAACGTTAATACAAAAAAATATCTTTCAAGATTGAACATAAGTATCAATAATAAAAAATTTCGACTAAAAAGTGGAGATTTTCACACTTACTCATATGTCCAAAAAAATATGGAAAGAAATTGTGTAGTATATTAACCATGTACAATGTTTGGAGTGGACACTTCACGCATCATTAGGGGCCAAAAGGATAAAATATGATTAAAAAAGGTGTTGATCAGTGCTTAAAATAGGCCAAGAAATTATAAAAATGGTTAATAGTATATTAAATGATTGCATAATAAAAAATAAGATTAATGGAAAATAATAGAGTAATTTAATATATTCTTTCCCATTAAATTTATTTTTGATCTTCTATTAATTTATGCAATCATATATTATATTGTTGACCATTATTCTAATAGATTGGCCTATTTGAGGCCTGATCAACACTCACTTTCATAGTCTTTTAGCTCTCTGTTCCGTAACGAATGGTTGGAATTTCCATCTAAAACATCAAACAAGATTAATCCACTACAAACTTAATTTATTATAATCATTCCCATTAACTTTATTTTTAATATCATTTATCATAATTTTTATTTAATATCCTAGTTTATTTAATGTCTTATCAACACTCACTACATAGTTTGCTTCCAATTTTTTTGGAAAAAATTGTTCAATGTCGTGAGAAATAAAATACTTCAATTTTCACTCTAAATAATAGAATTTTCCGTCATATTTATAGTGAAAAATAAAGTAATTGATAGTAAAAAATTCTAATTTTCTTTTTAATTTTTTCAATGAGTTAGAAGTGTAATTCCTTCATTATTCAATATAGAGTTTACAAATGACTTCTCAAATAGAACAATATCCCTACAATAAAAGAGATGTGATACTCCTCAAATACTCAATATAGAATAATATGTGGCATTCTTTTTTGTAATATCAATAAGAAAGCACAAATAAAATATCTCAATTTCCATATTAAGTAACATAATTTATACCAATTAGATATAGATAAAGATAGAAAAAATGAATGTGAAAAATAATTTTTAGCTTTTAACTTTATGGTGCAAGCAAAACATGTATTTACTTTATATTGCAATTTGTACCTTGAATAAATATGAATAAAATAATTAAATATCCAAGCCAGCTTGATATGAACATTATGTAAAATATCGTCAAATCAATTCTAATATTATTTATATATTCAATATATATATATATATATATATATATATATATATATATAGGGAAGAGAGGGAATGTGTAATATATATATGATGATGATGTGTAATCCCTTCAATAGTCATAACAATAAATGTATCTTGAGAGAAATATATCTTATATGGCTTCTACTTTTCAATCGAGAGAGATGTCAATTAGAAAATATATTAATACTAAAAAAAATCAATGCTAATGTTGAATAAAATCTTCCAATGAAAATTATGTATATTTCAAGTTTTGCATTGTAAATGAAGATTCCACCTTATCCCTATGGGTGGTTGATAGACGTTGACCTAAGATAGATCTATGCTAGTGAATATGAATCATTGGGCCAAGAGGAACTCTACAATCTTGTATGGGGGAGATGTTTTCATGTAAATTTATATTTAAAAAAATGAATATTCCATACATTAACAAATTAAAACATACAAAAGTCAATATCCATGATAAATAAATAAAATATGTTTATTTCCACATTAATTTTACATCAACCTTTATGGAGAGAGATAGAGTAATCAAAAGTATGATTTTTTTATTTTTTTACCTTTAAGTATGATGGAGATATGTATTTCTTTTGAGAACTTAACATGGAGTTACAAATGTATGTAAAAAAATAAAAATGTTATTCAATATAATAAATATATATAAATAGTATAAATACATATTATATTACATATATTAATAAAAAAAAATAAAATAAAAAGTTTTATCTTGAACTCTTGATTACAGAAAAATAACGAAAAATGTGTTTTATTCTAATTCTTAACTAAAGTTAAATGTGAGTTATAAAATTAAATATTTCAAGTATTGTGAGTAACATACAAAGAGAATTTTTTGTTAATTCAAAGTATGATACATATTTTTTATTCCTTCAATGAGTTGACATGTTTAATGTTCATTGTGTATATATTAATCACGAGAATAGTTTTATATATTATATAAAAATAACTAAAAATAAAAATTCTTATAGTTAAACATTTGTAGTGTATTTCTTAAATTAACACAATACAACTAATCGGTAATCTCTATCAGGAATCTATTAAGGTGAAAAAAGATTCATCAAGTTTTCATTTTGATTAGGAATATTTGATCGAGTTGAACTTATAAATCCCAGTAAGATAATATATGCTAAATGTTTATTATATATATATATATATATTCATATATATATATATTATATATATATATTATATTAGATAGGAAGTTAAGTTTACATATATTATTAATTAATAGTTTTGAAATATAAATAATTACGAATTCATATTATTTGAATTTATATTAAATAATTTTATTATTTTTATTAGTTTATTAATTGATTTAATTATTATTATATTATTATTGATTTGATGCGTCATCTTAAGAACACTAGAACATCTCTCTTATGTTGAGTCAACATTTAATGTTTACGTTCAGTTAACAACATTTCTCATTCTAGGTTGTAGATGTAGTGGGTGTAAACATTTAAATATGGATTAACATGGGAGAAATGTTATAATGTTCATAAATATTGAATTTTTATATGCTTATTAATTATGCTTAACCATAAATTTATGAAATATAATGGTTATGAATATGAAGCATTATTTTAATTTATATGATCAAACAAGCCTTACTTTATAACTTATATATATGTCATATTTCTATATTTATAAATGTTTTTGTTTTTATTTTTATTTTTATATTTATTAATTAAATCTATTAAATATTATATATTCTGAAATATGAATTATAGTGAATACATCACTATTTAGAGTAATGTGTATTATCATTTTTTGTGGTAATTTTATAAATAAAAACAAGATTAATTTACAACAAATTTAGCTGAATTTATTTTTTCTATTATTCTTTTCATTGAGTCCACCTTACTGTAATAATTATTTCGCCCTTGAGACTACGGCATCTGTCTTATGTTAATCTGACATTTAAATGTTTACATTTATTTATGAATACTACAACATCTTCCATGAGTTGTAGAATGTCTCTACACACAATAAACCACAACAAATTTAAATCATATCACACCAAAAAGGAAAATGAATGACTATATATATATATATATATATATATATATATATATATATATATATATATAATTTATACAATATATAAACAATTCATCCATTATAAATTAGGTTATTTATGTTACTGTTTTTGCACACTATGGAATTAATGCACGAAGTTTTTCACTGAAATTATTGCGTAGTTGTTTTTGTGTATCCTATTAGTCATTGCCAAGGGAGGACTACATCAATGAATTTGTGTGTTGACCACTAATAGTTTATCATTAACCATGACAATTTCTAACGTTTAACTTTGTAACTCATTAGAGTATTTTTGTCTTAATTACAAAAAACAATTTGTTACCATTTGATTCTTATTTCATCTTTTTGACATGTGCATGTCACCCATGAAATTTAATTACCCACAATTTTTCAATTTTAATGCGGATCATGATTGACATTTTGTAATCAAAATAAAACTAAAACCATGTTTAACTAAAATATAATCAATTTTCTTCAATTTATTAACACAAAATCAAGGAAGAAAAACTTTTCAACTAAAACTAAACTTATATTTAAATAAATTATAATAAATTTTCTTTGATTTATCAACAAGAAATGAAGGCACAAAAAAATCTTTAGAATAATATATTTATGTATTTTCTGTTAGAAAGGAAGAGGAGGCTAAACAAAATTTTAACACACAAAACACATTATTTGTGGCACTTCTATTGATCACGCAAAACCTTGATAATTATAATGAACCCAGTGAAGGGTATTTAAACCTTTTTGACTAGTGACTCACCTAAAATAAATTGACTTGCAACCACACACTAAACTCGACCATGACTTAACTTGACTTGACTCAATGCTCAGTTAACTGACTCTCTAATTTTAGATAAATATCCATGTGGGAGTTAATTAGTTATTTTAACACTCCCCCTTAATTACAACCGCTAAACTAAGACATGACTCATGACAACTCGAACATGTCTGTTGGTCTATGTCTCAGCTAGGCTTACAACACCCGTGTTTTCTATGAAACTCAAACACATCTTTTGCTAATGACTTAGTAAATATATCTGGCAATTGATCACTAGATTTACAAGGCTTCAAGTGAACTTATCCATTTCTCACAAGTTCTCTAATAAGATGATATCTAATATCATTATTCTATCTCTTTTAATGAAACACATCATTATTGGATAATGCAATTGTTGAGGTCTTTTCACGAATATATTTTTGTTGATCCTTCTTGCTTCGGCTTGAGTCCATCAAATACTCTTCTTAACCATACTACTTGACATGTTGTTGATGATGTTTCTACATATTTTGGTTCTGTTGACAAAAGTGTCACAATAGGCTACTTCTTAGATGCCCATGATGTGATGCAGGAAAGTGTTCCCTCTGCGGACAAAGGCAATACCTCTAGCCCTAGAGTGGGTCTAGTCACAGCAAGTACAGATCAACAATAGATTTCCTTAAACAGTCATAGTTGGAGGCCTACCTCAACCGGTGGTCGATGGAGTTCCGTTGTGCTACTCCACCTTCCACTTCCTTCTCAATGAGTGATTAACCTAAAACAATGCAAAGGAAATACAACAAATCACGTAATTGGAAAACAACGATGATCTATTTACTCACAAAGTCAAGAAGTCATGAGCTATCAAGTAAATTACATACAAGACATAGAAAAACATAATTGATTGTATTAATAATGAAATAAGAGCAAGCTTACAACCAAAGTCTTGATGTCGCAAGCCTTCTCAGAGGATCCAGCCATCATGTTCTTCAAGCATTCACTCTTTGAAGATGGATCTCCCAACATACAAAAGCTCTCTCTCACTCATAAGTTTTAACACAAAGTTAAAGGGCACTTCACATCCTTCCACAAGCTATCAACAATCCCACACTTGTCACACCCACACCAGCTACCTATCAAACTCAAAAGCACTAACAACATTGCTCAAACCAAGAAATTACCAACTAGTAAGGAACTAGCAGATCATAGCAATTGTGAGTGATTTTATAGGAGGAGGAGCCTCCATGAAATGAGGGAGA
>APFE031474791.1:0-16126 GCA_000404065.3 Pinus taeda
ATATTGAATCAGGTGGCAGACCATTCAAGTTTTCACCGCAATCATCCAAAGAGTTGGAAATCAAAGATTCCAATGACAATAAGGGGAAGAACAATTCGAAGAGAAAGAAATCAGTGATAACTCATAAGGAAAGACCTACGTGTTTTCATTGCCAAAAAATCGGTCATGATGAATCTAAGTGTTGGAAACTTCATCCAGAAATTAAGCCCAAAAAGTTCCTTAAGGAGAAGGATGAAAAGAAGGCAATTGTAGCAATCCAGCAAGATCTAGGTTTAGATTCAGGGGATGAAAGGAGGATAATTTCCATGGTTACGACAGCTAAAACTTTTGACACTAGTTCAAGTTCGAATACTATTGCATCTTCATAAAACAAATCCTTCAAATGAAAATAAAAGAGTTGAATTATGTAACATAAGGATAACTTCTAAGCACACAAAGATAGATACATTGTTTGACAGTGGATCACAGGCCAATCTAATATGTGAATATTTAGTTAATAATTTGGGTTTGGAGACATGGAATCATCGAAGACCTTACCCATTAGGATGGCTAAATAAATCAACTCAGATAAAAGTCACAAAACAATGTCGATTAAGATTTGTCATTACAACTAATTACATTGATGAAGTGGGATTAAATATGGTTCCAGTAGACATATGTGGAGTTGTGTTAGGAAGTCCTTACCTTGATGATCGTGATGCAGTATTTTACAGGAGAGAGCATAAATATTGCCTTAAGAAAGATGGGGTTGAATTTATTGTCAGGGCACATCAAAACAAAAACCACTTGAATTGAGCTAATGCTAATTAGATGAAGCGATTAATAAGTTCAAATAAGTGATTTGTAATCATGTGTGTAAAGGAAAAACATAAGAATCAACATGACGTCTGTTCAAGTTATGAGTCTCAGCTCAAAGATAGTTTGATCAAAGAGGTAGAAACTTTTCCAATTCTATTCAGAAGCAGACATCTTACTCATAAGCAGGCTATACAAAATGAATTACAATTGATGCCTAAAGCTCCTCTTCCTAATGTCAGAACGAATCATTTCAATTCAAGTTTGGAAATTAACAGTTATAGGGATGTAGGTCAGTATTGGGGAAAGTCAGTATTACATTTCTCTTGTATCGTGTCACCGTTTCATGTTTCATGTTTCATATCAAAGCTTTTTCTAAAGCATTATCAAAATATCCAGTACATTTAAGGGAAACTTATGCATCATGAGAAAGTGCTAATCAATGGAAAAATCATTTAATAAATGAAGAAACAATGATTCAAACAAATCAACAGCTAATTCAATACTTTCAAAATCAAACTAAGTTGCAGCAGTTTTCACTTTACAGTTTGATGGGTTTATTGCAGCAAGTTCACTTAGTAATCAGGAATTAGGAAAGTATAGATGGTTTGATGTCAAAAATATCTTTGGTTGTCTTTGTCATTCCGCAAAATAGATTGTTAATACATGTCAATGGTATTGAATAGTATCCTGTAGAGACTGTTTTTAAAGATGATTATGAATCACTAACTCATGGTATTTTGTGAAAAGAAATCAATTGCCATGTTTATAACAGGTTGTTTGACCATTGTTGCAAGTTGTTCATACTGCAGATGGATGAAACAAGCCACTGATTCAAAATGTGCCATGGCCAACATCATCAGGGTCATCACTTGCAGGGGATTGATCGCATATATTGGTACATCATGAAGACAAGGTGGAAAGTGAGGGAGCTCTACCCTCATTGATTATTTGTTTCAGTCAAACTTTTGTGGTCCAAAAGCTTTCAAGTGGAGAGGATTGATCCAGGAAGATCTCATCAGATCAGTTACATACGCTTGGTGTCATCGTCAGTGTTCAGTCCGGTGTCGTTCAGTTTCGACAGTGTTGTTTATAGTTCAGGTTGTTCAGGTGATGTTAACGATTTTCATGGTGATGGTTTTGTACTTGATTGTCGACATGTGGTTGTCGTCAATTCCGCCAAGATGTGGTCATCGACGTGTGTTTGTCATCCACTTAGTAGGATTTGGTTGTCGACGAGTTGTCATCATGCGATGTAGCGAATGTCGCTTTATGACATTAAGTGGTAAATGGGTTATTTTAAAAACCTAATGTAAAACCTAGGCTTCAAACCCTAAAGCATATAACCCTAAGTTCTCAACCCTATCAAAACCTTTGTTACATTACAAACTATGTATGACTACATTTCAAACCATGTATTAAAGCCTAAACCCTAATCCTAACCAAAACCTAAACCCTAACCATATTCCAATTCAAACAATGTGTTAAACCAATACATAAAACCTATGTATCAACTCTCGGCCTAAACAAAACATTAAACATTGCAAATAAAACATTATAAATAGTCACATAACCGTGAGCCTAAACCATGCGGGGACCATCGTTCATGTGAACAGGCAACAGAGTTAACTATAGCGGAATAAGTCGTCAAGCTTGGAAACCGCATCGGAAACTGTGGTAATGTGATCAAATGCAAAACCGTTAGAGTTCATCGCAGACCGTAGCAGTGTAGACCGCCAGTCGAAACCGCCGATATGTGAACAAGCTGGAGTTTCCATCAACGATTAACTATTTCGACCAGCACACAATGGAACCGCCAAGCTGTACTCGCGGGATATTAGCAGCGTTCACATGCATTGTCTCCCCTCCGCTCGGTCAGCGATACCGCCAACTGTTTTCAGTTATCATAAAGTTTATTTATGGGTTTTTTGTTCAGTTTGTTTTAAAACTAATTCAATGATCATGGTGTTATCCTAAGGTTGCAAAACCTAATAAGACCGAGACCAACAAACTCTAATTTCAAACTTATTCATTCCTAAACTCTACCTAAGAAAGTTTGAACGTACTTGAAGGGTTTTAAAAGGAGGTTTTGCTCATTGAAGTGGACATTGGTGGTTTTGGGTTTTTGTATGCAGTTTCTGGAGGTTATTTTCGATTTTGTTTTCAGTGTAACAGGAGCATCCGGAGTCAGAATTGGGAACCATGAAAAGTGATGGAAAGCTGGTTCAGAGAGCTATCCTTTGACAGTGACCAGAAGTGCATGCATGCACATTCAATGTAGCCAATTCTCTGTGTAATCGACCTCCTCAGTTTCAATCCTAATAAAGCGATCGCCCTTCTTGAAAGCAGACCTGGAGAGGTAGACCAGCAGGGACGAACTTCGTAATCAATCTTGCAGTCTGGTATCATTGTGTATTTGTTGTTTTCTCTTCTGTTTTGCATCTTGCTTATATTTTATCAATTGTCGTAAAGTAAATCTTCTTAAGCAGTTTTCACGATTTCAGCACATTCAGTTAACATTCTGTTCATTAATGGCCTAATCAATTCTACATCAGCTTTAAAATCTGAACATTTCAAATCACCTATTGACCTCTCTTTGCACATTTTGGGGCAATTGCTAGTAGTAGTATATATGCAAAATGTAGTCATAATTTGTAATCACGAATTTATCGTTTACAATAGTCATTTATATTTTTTAAGTAATACTTTCATATTTCATTATATAACCACTAATTTAATAATTTATATTTATTTCATTTACTTTCATTAATAATCATTACAAACGACTAATTTAGTCATATATTCATTTTATTTGTGTTTCTCATTAATCAATATAAACTACTAATTTAGTAGTTTTAAATTGATTTTATGTGTTCATTATTAATTAAGTTAAATTAATTAGTATGTTTTTGCGACTATACAATAAAAAAACAAAAACAAAAAAAATTGAGATACAATGCACATGTTCATCTAATATGAAAACACAAAATTATATATGTTAAATACAATACTCAATAATATCAAGTACAACTATAAATAATTTCAACCCAATAAGTTATATTATATGAAATGTCAAGTATTACAATATGAGTTTCCAACTTAATATTGGTTGGGCAACAATTTACACATAAAATATTGTTTCATCAGTTCAAAACATTATCATTGGGTTGCCAAGGCATTGTAGGTGAATTCACCAACTCTAAAGACTTGACTATCAGTCTGTATGTTTGCGTCTCATGCGAGATATTGGCTTTAAAGATATCGTTAGATTGGTTCTCTTCTCTCCCCCTTTCTACATTTGTCACTCTGGTTTTATTGTTCTCCTTTTTCTTCAATTCCTGCTTTTTACCATCATACTGAGTTCATTTCTGAAAACGAAAGAAAATACAATGCAAAGTATAAGACATGAAAGATGATGAACACTAAAATATAAATTAAAATAGACTATAAAATATTTATAAGACATATACCTCAACATCAGCGATGTCAATACCATTTTTCTCCAAAATATAAGAAACTAGAACAAGAGTTCTTCAATTGTGCAATAATGACCATTATGTGGCCAGATGACCTATATAAACAAAGAAAATAAAATGTCACCATGAAAAAAAAACACCTTAGTAACTAAGTATTCAACCTTTAGGGAAAGCTTAGGCACAATCATGTCAGTGAAGTTACAAGCTAAAAAACATAGACTATAGATAACTTGTGAGAACAAATAATTTGAGATGTGATGTCTAATACTTGTCGTTTTATTCTCAACAACATTTCATTCTCTAACTCGTGAACTTAGTCAGGTATATAGACAACATGTGCTAAAATAACAACATGAAAGTAAACTTTTCTAATAGTCATAAAAATCATTTAACACAAAACAACTAAAAATTTTCAATCAATATCATGTAATACTAATTTCATCTTCAAGCTTTGGATATTGTTTAATGGACATTATACCAAGTATTTTCAATTTCATAGTTAAAAGAAAAAACAAAATCTAAAGAAACATTCAAAATACAATCAAACAATAAATCATGGAATGGAAATTACAATTATAAAAAAATTATTTACCTTTCCACTAATGTTTGGCATTCCTAAAACATTTTCTTGACCAAAATAACCATGAGGTGAAAGAATCACAACATTAAAAACCATAAGAATCCCTGCTATAAACATTTTCAAAGTCAATGAATCAAGGGGCTGAAGGATCTCCAATAGTAAACGAATCATATCCAAAACATGCTCTACATTATCTCCCCATCTTTTTTCCAATCTCATTTCCTATAACTTGCCGACACCAGAGTGAAGTAACAATCAAACAAAGGAAGTGACATTTGTTTTTATCTTTTATATTTATAAACTTTGATTTTCATTTCTTTCGGGAACATATTAATTCATATTTAAAGCCTCCCTGTCATGAGAATGTATCAATAAAGTAGGACATCAGAAAAATAGACCTCAATGAGATCCTCAAACAATTCCTACAATATCAATATTTTTCCTTCTATGATATCTTGGATAGACAAGAGAACATATCTACAAAAAAAACCATATATTATTGGTGTTCAAACACTGTATATGGCATATTCTTAGGCAACTTTTTAAGATGTTCCTCTGTCTTTATCAAAGGGGGTTGTACTTTGGTTAAACTCTTTATCATTTCATTCAGCATCAATTTCTGCAAGATAAATGTCACACATTATTCTTTTCCATTTCTCAACATTGTACAAACGATAAATTGGAAGTCACATAAAACGGAGAGAAAACCATTTTCTAACCAAACCAAACAAACAATGCCTCCAATCAAACTTCACGCCTCAAAATTTACTCTATCACATGCTTAGGCTAAAGGTGAGATTTTTTGAATTATCTTTAGATCATTCTTAATGGGATATTCATATGCTCACCATGATGTCAATTTGGAGCTAGAAGTCATATATAAATCCTGGTTATTATCAGTGAAATTCAAATATAATTTCGAAAAATAACATTGCAAGGTAGTGGAGAGAGAAACATCTTCATAATTAAGTTTTTCTATTTTAGTTTGATTTGAGTTGAATTTGTATTTGAATATACAGTTCTCTAAAGAAGTGAAATAGAAAGATGAAAATCAAAATAGCCCTAAAAAAATTTAATCAATTCATATTATATATTGACCCAGTGCAATGCTCAATACAATTTTTCATCTCGTCACCCTATCTTGCCTTTATATGTTTTTGTTGTTTCCATGTGATGCATTTCCCAAGGAAGCTACTAGGCACTTCCCATCATTCCAAAGTTGGTCCTCAAAATAAACTGAATTATGTAAAATCTCAAAGTCTTGTCATGTCACTTACAAGAACAAAACCTAGGTGGAGACTCGAGATGACCCAATTGAAAAACATGTCATTTATATGTAATAATATTGATATCTTGAGAATAAAAATCCCCTTTCTACAAAAAAAATATATGCTACTGGACATTAAAATAATATATGCCAAGATACTTGCAATTAAGACATTTTCCACAAACTATAAAAAGAAAAATGAACAATATGAAACCAAACCATCCATACCTTCTCTTCCAAGTCACCAAGGGCTTCATCAACATCCTGAGAAAGAACTAGAAGGATATTCTGAAGTTATTGTTTTCAAAGGTCAAGGGGCAAAGCACATTCTTTCGATAAAACAATAACAATACATTGCTTAAGTCCTCCTTCACAAGTACCAGACCTCAATATTTCCACTACTACACTCTAGAACTGAGGTACATGGTGAATTTTTGGAAGACCAAAATGTTATCTCAAAAGTTGTCATCAATTTTCAAAACAAACAAACAGAGGTAAATCCGTTCTCCACTCACTACAAATTTCTTGAATAGACACATAAACAAAAGAGAATGCCCCTAGAAATAGGACCAATGCTCCATTGATTGAATACTAAGAAATTGAGACATGGATACATACCCCGTTGATTTTACATATCTTTCCATCCCTCAATAAAGAATCATATGAAATACATTTTTAGGGTTCTGTCATGACCAGGTGTAAATGTTATAGTCAATGATGAAGGTTATACTAGTGCAAATTCAACAAAAACGAATTTACATCCAACCTCATAAAATAGCAATCTTTCTATGGAAGGGATAATTTCTTTAGAAAATAACTTTCTTTTGGGCGTTGTTCTGTTCATCAAACATGAAGATTATTAGGGGATCTGAAACAACCTTAGGAAACAAAAGTAGAGGAGTTTAAGATAAAATTATTCTCATGAGAAAAAACCACTATTTTTCATGTACAACAACAAAAAGGAATAAGGCACAAAATGTGAAGGGTATTTATGTGTGCAAGCATTCAAACCCAAATTCGAAAAATACCCTGAAACGGCCTTGGCAATTGTAGATTTGCATAAATTAAATTCACTACAAGGTTATGCTCGGTAACATAACAACCTTAAATTTGAATGCCACCAAATGACACATGGAACAGTTGTTATAAAGAAAGCATGCAGTTTAAATTTATGTTAGGGGAATCTTTGGGCCACTCTTCATTTAGTTCATTAGAGCTTCAATTGTCTTACTCTTAATGCAAGACAATGTTTTCAACTGAAAACCCATGCAAGATTAGCACCTTACCTACCTATTAAGGCCATTGCATTTCTTTTCTAAAAAAAGAAAAAAAAAAAAAGTGAGTATAAAATATTGGGTTGAATTTTTTTTGCAACAAAGTAGTTTAATTTAACATGTTATATGACTTAAACTAAGGTATAACCACGTAACTTTTAACAAACTCTATAAATATTATGTAGTTTATTGTCATTTCTATAACCAATTTACAACTAATACTTTTATACATATTCCTCAGTAAATGCTAGTATCTATAATTAGTCAAACTATTTAACCATTTGATACTTGTAGTATCTCCCCTACTCTTTCTTTAATTCATCATGCATCTTGTAGTCAGAACATTGTAATGTGCATTAAGCCACAGGGAACTCTCGCTCCCTTGTTTCCTGTCTAGGAAATGTTTCCACACACAAGAAATGGGGATCAAGCATCCATGTCACATTTCCTATCCAAAAATGACCGAAACATGTTTACCGGGGTAAAATAAATAAATAAATGCAAGAGCCCCAAAGGAAACGGGATCTGGACCTATTTGTGGATAAATAAACCCTGAAACAACAACAAAAAAATCCCTAAAAATAAAAATAAAAAACAGAAAAATTACCAACAATATGGTCCATCGCTGAGGTTATCGAGTGTTAAACCACCCAACAACGATCAATATTCAATGTTGTTTGCCCACCTAAATGGCACATTACTAAAAAAGGGATGAAGTTGGGTACGAGTAGCAGGGAAATTTGGCATAATAGAGATGTCCATTAATCCTAGAATCTAAAAAGCCAAAGAAAGTTTGCATCATGTAGTCCATCCCCTTGGGGCATGTTTCTAAAAGCACTTTCAGCGAGGCAAAAAATAGAAAATTCGTATTAGGCTTCAGTAGTATGCATCCCATAATTATGAATTCTTTTTTTGGAGTTGTTATTTTTAAGAACATCTCTGAAAATAATTTAATGTCATTGCCCCATTTCCTAAAATATTGAAGTTGTCATTTCCTAAATGGTCAAAAATAGAAACCTTTGCCACTTTTTATGGGACTTTGCCGCCATGATATGGTTGAGAGTTATCAATGCCAACACTCGGATTTTGTTCAACTCTATTCAACCAAATAGTATAATATCATTAGACGCACCTATCCTCAGTGTCTTGTGATGCCTACCTTCTATTGCTCCTACCTACTATTTGGAGTTTTGGCCTAGGCCTTGTGCAACTTCCTAGTATCATAGGATGAGAAGGGTCTGTCATAATTCCAACACTGATCTCCAAGCAGAGACTAAAATGTCACGCTGCAACTTGAATAAATTAGATCATGGGATTGTTCAGCATGGCTCCAAAATACATTATTTTTTTCACTTGAAAATGTCAAATTCTCTTATTCATAGTAGCAGATCTGCACCCAAAGATTACCCTATAGCTGAAACTAAAAACTAGAAACACAAATCAAACCTTCAAAAACTAAATACATAGACATAAAGATCATCAGTGTAGGCTCTGAATATCAGAGTTTCAAATCAATCCAGCAAATGGTAGTGTGTCTGAGAAATACAAAATCTACAAATCAAAATCAACAAGCTAGAAATCTGCAGTAGCAATCACTTAACTACTCGTTAACATTAAAAAGATAATTACAATAACTATTTGTTTGCTAATGTGCCATTCATCTATTTTTTTCATAGCATGAGACGGGTTCATGAAATCCAAAATGTCCCAAAATACTATCCAAGCAATGTGCCCAACATATGTCCAAAAATACTATCCAAGCAATGTGCCCAACATGTACCAAGAATAAGTAGACACATGCCAACAGATTTCATGCACACTGCTCCAAGGAGGGCTAAATTCCAAGCACAATCCTACACATAAGTCCTCAAGAGATGCACACCACATGTGCCAAGAATAGGTTGACACATGCCAAGCATACTCCTCTGTGTAAATCCTCGAGTAATACGCCCCACATGTGCCAAGAATAGGTTAAAAAAATGCCAACACATGCCAACACAATCTCTAGTATTAGGATAAGGGAAGATACAAGTCTAGTGGTCAATTAATCTACATAGAAGGGGCTCATTGTTTTTTCTGTAGCTATATATAAGAGACGGATTGCCATCCACATTACTGAATTGTGTACTACTTTATGGTTTTTTTTTTATTTAATACATTTTATTTTAGATCAAGAGAAAGCACTTATATGCACCGATGCTTTGCTAACAAAAAAAATCCATGATTGGTGGTACTAACTGTCTATCCTTATATAAGTTTGGATCTTTTTCAAGCTTTAGCTGTGATAAGCTATCCACAAATAAATGAGAAAGTCTCACACCATAAAACCTCCCACATTTTAGCAAAGATTTTATAAAAATGCCCTTCTTGGTATTTATACTAAATCAACATAGATTTGTCTTAACCCTGGAACTATTACGCAGGGATTAAAAACCCAGCTACAGACTTCTTGGTGCTTTGAAAATCCCAAAATTAAGATGGATCTATGCTACTTATTTTTTTATTTTGTTGTCAGATTTCTTTTACCATTAGGCATCAGACGTCAAATTGTTTCCACATATATATATATATATTCATGGGCTATAAAAGCACCTCCCTTCTCGTGGTGAAACATAAAGGTACATTTTTAAGATGACAAAGTATTCTTTTCCCAAGGTCGCTAATGTTCAAGGGTGTTGGTGTGGGATTTGGTAAGGGGATACAATTTTTAAAATCTGGATTCATTAGTATGCAAAGATGAGTCTAACATGTTAAAAAATGTTGTTGAGCCCAAGAATGAAATATGTAGACATTTTGTGAAGTCCAAGCAGAATTTTATTTTCTTGTTTTTCATAAACACAAACATGTAACAATCACCCACATTTTTCAAAAGCATGGCATATAGGATTGATGTTATTTTCTTGGTAAGAAAATGTAGTTTTTATATTAGCTAGGCCCAGATTGGGTAAAAATACACCCCTATACTCTGAGGGGAAGTTTTCTACATGATTTTTGGAATAGATTTCCCCACTAGAAACTCCAGGCCTTCCAATATAAACCATACCATTGACACAAACTAGACTGTTGATAGAATAGCTTTTTCTCAGAAAAAAGAGGTGTAGATTCCAACTTTTAAACAAGAGGGATCCACATTTTTTTACTGGTCTACCGATAGAATAGCTTTTGGGAACAACATTCTCTTGAAATTGCAGGGAGCATGCCCGAAAGGTCTGGAACGTTTTGTCTAAATTGTCTCGCTTGGACTGTTGTCCATGGCCTAGATGGGGGAGGGGATGCTTCCTGCAACTATGTTGCAAATAACAAATCTTAGAAATATGGAAACTCAATGAGCACTCAAACTGTTGTTTTTATGCAAAATCTAAAGAAGTACAAAAACATAGCTAACTGAAAAGTGTCAACAACAAACCGCACAAACTTACAGCACTCAAAATCACACATGTTTTTCTTTTATTGGCTAGAAGATGAAAATATCCAACATTTTTAACCGAGGGAGACCCTGAACACTTCCATAGAGAAGTGGTTTAGGGTTTATAATATTGGAACCCTGACCCTAGGTGCCTAGGATAGAGTGGCCATGATATAAGATTCCAATTGGCCAATTTGAACTCATATCTAGAATGTCTGTTCTTCTATGATTTGCTCAAGCATGTTTGGAAAATCCTCTTACACTTTTCCACTTTTATACAACATAAGAATCCTCTTTCCCTTCAAGTAAAGCTCTTGTTCTTAAGTCACTTTTGAAGATTCCTTTACTCAAATTGTTGTTAATTCGATTGTGAAATTTTTCTTCACATCTAAAAGTGAACGTGGCTCTACTAGTGATTGTCTCCAGATAATTGGTTCCTTTGTCAAAGCCAACTCTTCAAACACACGCAACCCCACCAAATCTGTTGATAATGGCCATATCTATTATAGTTCAACATGTGGTACACATATCTTACTTCCATTGGCAACAATGATGTCGTATTCAATGCCCGTTACACTTAGTCAAATCACAAGTTGGAGCACCCGCAACAATGATTACTCAAGTTCAAACCTAGCAAGCTTGCTCCCGAAGGTAATGTGGTTGATCAAGTCTTTAGAGATATGGGTTGTGTTAATGTGGCAACAATAATTCATGTGACAATCCATAGTGTGTTGTTAATGTAGTCCACCACCAAAATTAAGGGAGTTCTACACTTGCGAGGTGCGTCTTAGCTTTCACAATTGATGTTGCCCATCCATTTCCGACTTCGCTAGTCCATTAAGAGGAACATCAACACAAACCAACCAGACTAGTCTATTAAGAGGAACATCAGCACAACCCAACCAGAGAAACATGGGTGGAAAGTAAACTATTACTTCTTCCCCTGCAGGCCTTTGAAGTCTAAAAGTGCATGGAAGCCAAGGGAAAGAGGAGGTCAATTGATCAGACTGGAACCATAGAAGAGAGCTTGACCCTAGTCCAATCAAGAAATGAAACCAGTAGAACTATGAAATCATGGAACTCTCTACCCGGATCTCTACTCCTGAACATGGCAATATAAGAGAGAATAAATCACAAGTTACAAACTTTCACGGTGGTTTCAATTAGAAGCCTTCAAGAAACCCACATCAAGCTCAATTGGAAAAGGAAATGGTCTGCAGGAGCATGCCCTCTACAATAGGGAAGAGGTCACTTATGACCAATAAAGTGATATAATGGAGATAAGTTCATTGATTGAAGATCACCCAACAAAAAGGAACAGTGAGAAATTAGAATCGGACATCAGAAGTTGGAGGTTCTCTACCCTAACAGTTCCCCACCTTATCTGAAATATGTTGGAACTATGTTTTTCTCTGCAATAAAAGAGGCATTTTTCCCTCTTCTCTGACCAGGGAATGGCTGGAAATAAAAAGAGTAATAAGAGCTTGGAAGCCACACATTGTGGTTCTTGAAGAATATACCGCATAAGAATTAGATGCAGATATAATAGTACGAAGAATTTGAAATGGAGGTTTCTTCGATTCATCTAGGTATTATTGTTGCCACTAGAGGAGTTTTAGTGATGCAGATGAATTTCAGTACCTATCCCATTTTAAATCCCTGGTGGATATGGAACGTCACTGCATAAAAAGTACATTCTAGAACAGTGGTAGAGTCCAAACTGAGAGTGTCAAGCAAAAATAATAAAATGAGAGAGGTATTGGTAGATGAAGAAGGATTGAACTCCTTTGGCCTCACAGAAGAATGAATATTGGCAATGTGATCAACAGTTCACTTGGTCTGATAACAGGAAACAATCAGAGACAGAATTTGTTTCTCTCCAGAAATTGAAGAAGTAAAAGTGTTAGTAGTTATATAGATAAGAATCTTATCAGTAATATAGGTTCCCAACAGTTTTACTCATCAGATTCTAAACCACATAATGTCAATAGCATGGACAAATCATGCATACAGAGAATCACTGGCAGTGGAGACATTGGTGGCAGAATGCAATGTTAAAAGATAGCATGTCTAATGGTAAAGATTTGATGATATCTACGGCTGTGCTAAAATAATATAATATATACTTTGACTTCAGTAATCTGATTCTGTCCACACTTAGTCAGTGTTATTAGAACCAGAACCAACCAACAGTCAGACTGGTACAGAACCAGAACAGGCCTGTGAACCAGTCTACTAAAAAAAACAAAAAATATGCGGAATTTAATGATTCACACACACACACACACATAGGTATATCTTAACCATTAGGCACCAATATGTAAAGTTTGCGCATTTCAGGGTTTGGGAGTGAGGAGGAAGGGTTTTCTCTTTTCCCCTTATTTTTCATTCCTCTCCCCGGAACCAATGGTGTTCCCAAAGTCCATTAGTGTGTGAATTGGTGTGAACCAGCTAGTGTCAGTACCAAAACATTTGTGAATGGGTCTGAACTAGCCCCCTGATCTGGTTCAGCTACTGGTTTGAAGACTGAACATCTGTACCAGTGTGGATCAACTGGTCCTCATAACACTCCTTGGTAGTGCAATCATGACAAGGACTAAAATAAATCGAGTCTTGAAAATCCTTATGGGTACATAGCTGCCCGTACGGTTCTAACAAAAATAACTTCTCATCATCTCAGAGTTACAATATCACACACAATAAATAGTTCATCAATTATTGCAACTATCAAGTGCCATATTTGCTTCTATTTTTTTACGCTGATTTTTCTCTCTATATCCTGCAAAAGCTTTCTCGCTGCTGTCCCTACATTCGATAAACATAAACTACATGGATTATATGCACAACATACATTCCAATTGGGAATCGGGCCAAAACTCCTTGCATACAGGATCATCATTCCACTCCCAATTCTGTGTCAATTCATTCCATTCCACCCATGTATAGTTACATAGTAGATATTTGAATTAGTATGTCACACAGATACATAGACAATGCCCACTTATTACTCTTGTTTCCTCTTCCTCGTTATAACAGCCACATAGGCATGTCCTGACTTTCACTTATGTCCACACATGTGTAATCTAACCAACAGTTTATAGCCTTCTCCTAGAGCTTCACTCCCATATTTTGGAATGGAGAGAAAAGGAAATTTTCATGATAAAACTATAATTGGTACTGCATCTTTTTTCTCAATATTGTAAAAGCTAGAGCAGAAAGTTGTGTAACAAAGAATTGCTACAGAATCAACATGCATTTGACTATTTTGTGTTGAAGCATTGATATTGTAAAGAAAAAATTGCCAAGAAAAGAGAACAGCTTGCAACTCAATAAACTATAAAATCAGAAAATATCCTCTTTCAAATTTGTTTTACAAAGATTTGCTGAATATTTAACATGCATTTGAATTTTCTGTATTGACGCATTGATATAATAAAGGAAAAAGAAAAATACAGTACTAAAGAATAGCCCACGACTCAATAAACTAAATAACCAGAAATTCCATTACATCAAAAAAAAATTGTAAAACAAATTGCTGAATAATTAACATGCATTTGAATTTTCTGTATCAAAGCATTGACATAATAATGGAAAAAAATTTAATAAAGACAAACAAAGAATAGCCAGCAACTTGATAAACTAAATAGCCAGAAATTCCATTGCTTTAAATTTTATTTTAAAAAGAATTGCTGAATAATCAACATGGATTTTGATTCTTTTGCATTCACGCATTCATATTGTAAAGAGAAAAAAAAATATCAAGAAAAAAGAATAGCCTACAACTCAATAAACTATAACATCAGAAATTCCATTTTTTTTTTAATTTCTGTCAAATCGTAGAATCAGAAAATCAATTTAATTCATATTTCTTTCGATATCCCATTTGGAAAATTTCAAATGTTCAAATATAATAATATATCCTATGTGATAATCATTCAAACATGTCCTATGTGATAATCATGTATATCTTTTCAACGCATGGTTTCATGTTATCATCATCCCAAATATTTCTTTGCACTGATCTTTCAAACAATATGTAATTCCCAAGATGGAAAGTTTCACCATTTGCATTGGCAACGTTTGATAATGCCCTTGTCATACTCTAACATGTGCAAGTTATAAAGACCTCTCTAACATCGAAAACTGCCTGCACTTCCCAACTCCATATGCAGCAATCTCCTTCGTTGGTGACAGTTGAGCAATGATCTCCAGACGTTGAAGCTCGCAAATGCAATTGACATTAAAGAGCAGTACCCCACACTGATTATGATGAAATCTCTACAGACTCTTCATATTTTACAATTCCAATACAGTCAATAATGTAACAGATGTGGTAGTTTGGATGACCGTTTCCCAGAAGTTGAAATTCCGGACTTGCAATGATTTGTTGGTGAAACTAATATTTTCTGATATTGGCTGATACACTTTGATGTGGAAGAAAGAACTAGGCATCCCAATTGGGAATGACAGAATATGGGAATAAGTAACCCTTGAAAAAAGCACCTCCTCTCTAGCTCTCTAGAGATAAGGGTGTGCAAGTTGTTTCTTTGCAGCCACTGCAATTTTGGAGAATAAACTGTAACGGATGGAAAATGCTGATAAAGTACTGTGTTTGCCATCTACAGCTTTCATGAAGATACCTATCACATACTTTGCCCAATTTTACAGTATCTGCAGAAAAAAATTAACGGGATCGGGAGGGTTGGTTAACAGCAGATAGACAAACTATTCAATTAGCTTAAGCTCAATGAGCACATGTCTGCTATTCAATGGACTTAAGCTCAATGTGTGCATTTTTGCTGTTAACCAACCCTTATTCAAAGCACATTGACATCTATTCATCCACTTAAGTTTTTCATCCTAGTAGATGGATCTAAAAGTCCATCAATAGTCTCAAGTTTCAACAATAAATCCAATTTAAACCCACATGCACTGATAAGGAGGCAATGTGCAGTACAAGCCACATGGTCAGCACATCACATGATGAGGGATGTCTGCATGTACGGTTTGTTCATGGGGAGACAGAAGGGGGCAAAGAAGCAGAAAGCAGTGTGATCCTGTGTTCCACCATTCTGCAATACCTATTATGATATCACATCCCATCACAGGACTGCCATTATCTCTAAGCATTATGTCTGATGTAGGTGATGATACGCAGGTCATTACAACACAGGCTCATTGTTAAATTTGGACAACTAGGTCCAAACTCCATGTTCTGATGCTCAGATTAAGAGGCTAATATTTTTGTTGGATTCCTCCTTCTGAGAGGTGTAAAATCCATATAAAAATAGTCTTAATCCGATGAGCAGAACTTATATTTTGAATTTA
>APFE031474796.1:0-23715 GCA_000404065.3 Pinus taeda
TTCTTCTTCCTTGCTTCCTTTCTTGTTGTTCTTTCATTGGCTGTAAGAGCATTCCAATCAGCTGGCTCCTCATATCCTAATTCAACAATCTCCCACAAATCTTTTCCAATCAAAAATATTAGCATCTTAATGCACCAATAATCATAATCGTTCCCATCAAATTCTGAAACTAGTATCTGGTTAGAATTCTACATGATTAACTTTGGCGAAATTCCAACAGTACAACTTTAACCCAAAATAATTTTACCTGCTCTGATACCACTTGTTGAATATGAAATGAATTATTTCAAGCAAATTGAGAAGCCAACATTACTATGAAGAACAATACATAAAAAAAATATAGATAAAACAATTAAAAAACACAGTGACTGTGTGAGCTAAAAAATGCTGCAAATATCATATATTGATTCAACTGTTAACTACATTATTAAATAGTAAAACTAATACTAAAATCAACTATGGAATAATTCTACTGCAATTACAACTAATTTCTAGCACTTTCCAGCAGCACTGACCACCCTAACAATCTGTTGCTTTAATCCCTAACAATCTGCTGCTTTAATTTTGCAGTGAACAAAAAATCTGCTAGCTACTTTGTCAGCATTTTACATAACTAATTAAGCATTAATGAGTGCTTTACGATAGCCCTAGCTCTGAGCTCTGCAACCTGCAGCCAATGGTCAGACCTGCATATCTGACCATCAGCCGTCCACAGAGCGGCAGTCCCATCAGAACCGTTAGCAGCAACGACAGAGCCTGACTGTGCTCAATGTCATGTCCTCCCAAAAGGGAGGGGCGGGTACCCAATCCCCCCCTCCTTCGAGCGATCATCTCAGGTCTGACGGCGCACCAGAGAAAACCCAGTTTCATGGCGATCCAATCACCGAGCAAGGACAGAGCTCTGAACCGCCTGTCGCCCCAGAAAAGCATGCAACCACAGATGAAGAAGCGATAGAGAGTCCAAAGGCGATGCCATCAAGGACGAAATCGACCACATGCATCCCCAAAGCATCAGAAAGAATCAGAGTGGAGCTTCCTAGCCACATAATCAATGGCGAGATACAGTACATGAAAGATCATGCGCTCATCGGAAACTTTTTGGGTTTCTGGCCAACAGAAAAAGCTTTGCATGGCTGGATCGCCTCCAAATGGAAGCCCAAAGGTCATGTTTCCCTGCTTTTAGGTCCGAAAGGATTCTTTACGGCCATATTCACCTGCCTGGAGGACAAAATAAGAGTATTTGATGGAGGCCCATATTTCTTCAACTCCACGGGTCTCTTCTTACGGGATTGGAAACCCAGATTCAATCCAGACACAGAAGACCTCAGCCATGCTCCCGTCTGGATCTGCATGTACTCCTTACCCACGGAATACTGGAGAGAAGAAACTCTTAAGGACATCAGTAATCGCATTGGTACCTTCATCAAGGTGGCAGAGGAAACAAGAAACCGAAGGTTCACCTCATATGCCAGGATCTGTGTCCAGATGGAACTCAAGAAGACTCTAGCAGACACGGTAAGCCTCTATCATGATGACTATGTATGGAATCAACCTCTTGATTATGAACAAATCCCATTTCGTTGTCGCAAATGCCATGAGCATGGTCATCTGTTCAGGGAATGCCCTCTGAATGTCCAAATCCAACCCACAGCGAATGAAGCTTCCCAAAAATCTAAGGGATTTATCAAAGTTCCCCATCGCCACAGACATGTAAAGAAGCAGAATGTAGCTCCCTCCAACCCAAAAAATCAGAGAGATGCCCCCCCTAGCCACAAGAAAGCCGACTCCTCGAATAGATTCCATGTCCTCACCCCGCAGGACCCCTCTGACCCCCCTCCACAAAAAGACTCTCAAGCTACTCTGCCCCCATCATCAGCTGACCTGATCCATAAAGCTCCCCTGGACCCATCCTCATCGGAGCTGATCAGTGCTCCTCCTACCTCGAAGTCAAAAATGCCAGTGACAAATTCAGATCTGCAGCCCTCAGCCATGGATCTCGATGCTGCTCTAGCTCTAAGTCTGTAAGAAGGGGTCCTGGAAGACCTCTCGAACATACCCAGCAACATGGAAGAAGACATAGAGAATGTAAGCTTGGATGGGTTGGACATTCTCAAACTGGAAGATGCATGCAAGCAAAAAGCGTATACCTCCATTCCCCCATGGGAAATAGACAGACTGGAAGGAGTATTGACCAAAGCTCAGCACAAAATATGCTTAGGAATTCAGGTAGGCAGTCCTTGGGATGGAAAAAAAATCCTAAAAGAAACGAAGAAGAGAGGGCGCAAGACAGATTTGCAACAAACAATCATATTGGGAGAACAACTCTTGGAATCTGGGAGGTTCCCAAAGTTAACGCGGTTTTACAAGCCCCACCCCGATAGTTCCTCATGAAGCTCATCTCATGGAATATGGGGGGGCTCAAAAGCTCCTCAAAACACAGAATGTTAAAAAACATGATACAGTCAGAAAAACCAGCAGTAGTCTTTCTACAAGAAACAAAGAGCACCACCACTACATTAGAAAAGATCTTCAACAAAGCTTGGAGAGGCAGTCAATCTGTTTCTACAGATGCAATGGGAGCATCAGGAGGACTGTCCATAGTATGGAACCCACAGATTCTATTGCTGCAAGATTTCAATGCTACCAGGCATTTCATTCAGGCTATGTTTCATCTCATTGGAACGGACATTCATGGGCATCTCACCAATACTTACTTCCCTCAGGATTAGCAACACAAGCTAGACATTTTGGAAACATTAACAAGCTTGAACACTTCCAGGCATTATCCCCTTTGGATAAGCAGGGGCGATTTCAACATCATCACACACCTTGAGGAAAAAAAAGGAGGGCGAATGAAGCTGGAAGAGGACAGCAATGGATTCAAGGATTTCATCAAAAGTAACCAACTCATTGACATCCAAACCTCCAACGGCACCTACACCTGGACGAATAAGCGCAGAGGAGTTCACAATATCGCTTCTCGACTTGATCTTTTTCTACTCTCAGAC
This sequence comes from Pinus taeda, assembly GCA_000404065.3. Taxonomy (NCBI): domain Eukaryota; kingdom Viridiplantae; phylum Streptophyta; class Pinopsida; order Pinales; family Pinaceae; genus Pinus; species Pinus taeda. The sequence continues at coordinate 3,009 of APFE031474796.1, forward strand.
AATGCCATCCATCTGGGAGGAGACTTTCACGCTTCCATACTGCCTCAAGGGGGATCGGATCACTGGCCCATTATGCTGCAATGGTCCAGGCCCGAAAAACACTGCAACAGGCCTTTTCGATACGAAGCCTTCTGGTCCAGTCACCCAAATTTCAAAGAGGTGGTCCAGACCGCATGGAAATCCTTCAATCCACCAGAAGGTGCAAATATGTTCAAGTTTCAACAAAAACTAAGACATCTCAAGCAATTGTTGAAGGCCTGGAACAAGAACCATTTTGGACACATCACGGAATCTAGGCAAAAATTGGAACAAGAAATGAGTGTTCTCCAGCAAACCATCATCACAAAGGGCATAACAGAGGAACTAGCCAAAAAAGAGCAATCCCTTTGGTTGGGCTTAGAAGCAAGAAGATCACATGAGGAAATCCTCTGGCGCCAAAAGTCTCGAGTAAAATGGCTGAAGGAAGGGGAAAAAACACCAAATTCTTCCACAGAACAACGATTCAACGAAGAATGCATGACAACATTACTTTCATCAGCAACAGTCAAGGGGAAAAACTAGAAAAACATGAAGACATGGAAAAAGAATTAAGAGATCACTTTCAGGAAACGCTCAAGGAACACACAAGAAGCAGAACCGCAGCCATACAAGAGGTCACACGGCGCATCCCCAAGCTCATCATTGCCAAACATAATCAAAACCTTCTTCAATCGGTCTCAAAGCAAGAGGTGGAGGAAGCAATGGCGCAGCTAAAAGATGGTAAGGCTCCTGGTCCAGATGGCTTTACCGCTAATGTTTTTCATGAATTTTGGGATTTGGTCAGCAACGAAGTTTGGGATATGGTGGAAGAATCCCGCTCAATGCACTGGCTCCTGCCATCCCTTAACTCCATGTTCATAGCACTAGTTCCAAAAGGGGAGGAAGCTCATACGCCAGACAAATTCAGGCCCATAGCCCTGTGCAATGTCATTTATAAACTCATCTCCAAAGTAGTGGCAAATCGGCTCAAACCTCTCTTGCCTCTTGTTGTTCTCCCGGACCAGACAGGGTATGTTGAAGGACGCCAAATCATGGATGGTATCATCCTATCAAATGAGGTTATCCACTCCTTAAAGATCCTTAAAAAGCCAGGCATGATAATGAAGCTTGATCTTTCAAAAGGTTTTGACAAGCTTAGCTGGGAATATATTCAGCACATGCTGCTTGCCTTTGGTTTCTGCCCCACTTGGACCCGCTGGATAATGAACCTCATATCTTCTCCCAGCTTCTCGATCCTTCTCAATGGTTCTCCGTCTCATCCCTTCCGATCTTCGTGCGGCATACGTCAAGGGGATCCCCTCTCTCCTTTCATCTTTGTCTTAATGGCGGAAGGACTCAGCCAATTGATTCATCATGCAATCTCCTCTAAGACCATCAAAGGTGTTGCGCTTCATGGACTCCCCCCATCATCGCATCAACAGTTTGTTGATGACACTATGCTTTTTGGACATCCCTCCTCAGCTGAAGCAAAATCCTTTAAAGCCCTGCTTGAGCTGTTTTCTGAAGCCTCAGGCACCTCTATAAATGCCTCAAAATCTTAGCTTTTCTTCTTCAATACCCCTATCCCCACTCAAAGGAACATAGCTCACATCCTTGGTTTCACTATTGCTGCGCTCCCCTCCAAATATCTGGGTGTTCCTCTTATGCTCTCAGCTCTTAAACATGCATCGTGGAGATCGCTCCTGGACAAACTTGAAGCCAAACTCTCCTCCTGGACTTTCAGATCACTCAATGTTGCAAGCCGTCTCATCCTAATCAAATTCGTTCTTCAAACCATGCCTCTTTATCTATTTTCTATCCTAGCTGCTCCGAAATGGGTCCTTAAAGGCATTCGCAACTTGCAAAGGAATTTTTTGTGGGGATCATCGGGTCTCAACAGGAAATGGGCACTAGTTAAATGGTCAGACCTCTGCCAACAAAAGTTCAATGGTGGATTGGGCCTACGGGACCCCCTGCACAGTAACAACACAATGGGCACAAAGGTATGGTGGAACTGGCTTGTCAAACCTCAAATACCATGGGCGAAGCTTTGGCAAGCAAAATATGCGCCTGGCAGTAGCTGGGAGGATTTGATTAGATTCAATCCAAGCAGCTCAGGCTCCATGATCTGGAACGCAGCAAAAATTCATAGCACATTTATACAAGAGAATAGTTTCTGGGAAGTACATGCAGGGAATTCAGCGCGTTTTTGGGAAGAATCTTGGCAGCAGCTCTCGACACTAGCCTCACTCTTTCAAAAACCTCTCTGGCAAACTCATATGCAACGCAATAATGTTGCAGGCATATCCCAATTTTCGCAGCAGCATACTGGTACAGACTATCAACAATGGAGACCAGCTAGTACCTGGCAGGAGGATTGGCAAGGAGAAAACTATGAAGAAATCGATCTAGAACTAAGTCACAGAAAGATCAAAAGGTCAAATAAGCAGGACAGATTAAGGTGGGGGCACACAACGAAAGGAGTCTTCACCACAAAAGAAGCATATAATCTGTGGTATGCTCAAAACTCTAATGACAAGGATCAGCTATGGCGCAACATATGGCAACCCAAATTGTGGCCCAAAGTCTCCACCTTTTTATGGCTTTTAAGAAAAAAGCGAATCCTCACTTGGGATAATCTGCAACGAAGAGGTTTCATTGGTCCATCCCAATGCCCAAACTGCTCCATGCACTCAGAGACCATTATGCATCTCATGGAAACATGCCCCCTTGCAATTCAACTCTGGAACCAAATTGATAGATGCACTCAAAGATTGGGAAATCGTCAAGGGGACATAGCAAATCTTTTGAGAACTTGGTCCAAGACTCCATATCAAAGTCCAATACTGAATGCTCTGTGGACACTCATCCCAGGTTTTCTTTATTAGACCCTCTGGAAGGAGAGGAACAACAGAGTCTTTAACAACAGGAAACACACTCTAGACATTCTTTCGATACTTCTCAAGCAAAGCCTGCAAGAGACTCTAGCGCTCAGGATCTGGCAAGAGACGGATTGGCTGTCGTCTCCCCAAGAGCTAACCATATGGAAGGCCTGGGATCTTCATGTATCTTACTCTCCCTCTGCTCCCACTCAGCTCCATAACAAGATTCTCTCCCCTTTGCACTGGTCCCCCCCAGCCTTGGCTTCTTTTAAGTTGAACTTTGACGGTGCAGCCAAGGGGAATCCAGGTCCCGCAGGATATGGAGGAGTAATCAAAAATGATAAAGGGATCATCCAGTATGTCTTCTTTGGATCGGAAACGAAACCAATAATGTTGCCGAATTGGAAGGTTTATGGAAAGGTCTATGCATAGCTGATCAACAGGGGTTCTATCCGCTGGTAGCAAAGGGAGACTCCCAGATCCTCATCAATGTGGCTATCAGGATTCAGGCAGGAACACCCGCAACCAAAGTTGCCTCAAGCTGGAGATTGCTCAGCAGACTGGAATCACTAGAGGTAAGGCTCAGAAAGCCCAATAGTATCATTTTCCAGCATGTCAAACGATCTGCCAATAAGGTGGCCGATCGTCTAGCCAATCAAGGAGTCGATCTGAATAGTCACCCCTACTCAGGTAATATTAATGACACAACAAATATTCAACTACAGCAGGATTGCCTCTCCCTGGCAAATCAGGATCTCCAACCCCCGGATGCGGGTGTTATGTAACACATTAATGGAGGAGGCGGCCTCATTAAAGGCCAAGTGGCCGCCAGCCCAAGCCAAGTGGCCCGAAGCCTCGAGAAGGCATTCATTCTGTCCGGCCAACATTAGTGGAGGAGGAGGGAGAATAACCGGGTGCAGGGGTATATCGGTCAGTTGCCTCAGATCGACGATGAGAGGGGTTTGGCGAGAAGGAGAGCGAAGCTCTGTCTAGAGAAAGTTCTATCTGGTCACGCAGGTGAGTGGGGTGCCTGGTTCTTGGATGTTGGCACCACAGGTGCATAAGCCCAAGCACCATCCTCGGCCCTCGGCTCTGGAGGCTATGGTTTTAAGCCCGAATTCGCAGAGAATTCGTGGCTCTGTGCTGTGGGTAGAAACAAGGTGTGTCATTCTGTCTGGTAGCAGCTTGGTTTACGAGCACCCTCGACCTCCAGAATCTCTGGGTGTCGCGGCGCCGCAATTCCTTTGTGTCCTAGTTTGAAATTTGGTCCTTTGGTTCTGGTCGGCTCGGCCCTCAGGAAGCAGTTCACTCCCCGCAGCTTCTGAACGGGCTCAGCTCTCAACCGGGGTGGTAGGCACGACTGTTCATACTTGTTCTCCATTTCCTGTTTTGAATTTGGTGTGCAAGCTGTTGCACGGGCTCAGCATCCTCAGTGGTGCACAGCACTCGCAACCTTTGGGTAGAATTGGATTTTTGTTATCCACAGAATGCCACGTGAGCGGCAACGTGGCGCTTGCAGACGAGGGGGCTCAAGAGGAGGTGCCAGAGGGCGGGCCTCATCGCCACGCTCCTCAGAATCCTCGGAGGAAATCAGCTCACCCGGAGCTCGCCGAGTGCGCGGACGAGGCAGGGGAAGGGGAAGAGCCATGGTGTGTCCGTTCGGGGGCCATCCGGAAACCCGCTTCAGGATCCCTTGCCTGCTGGACAATGCGGTCTACTTTGTCTCATTGCGCATCGAAAAATGCGATCATGTCGACCGACCAGAAGCCCCCGAAGCACCACGGCCACCCTCGCCTGTTTGGGGTCAGCGACTACAGCCTTCGGAAGCCACGGGTGCAGTGGCGGGTGATAGAGCTGGACCAAGCGAGCCTGTGAGAGACGATGCGCCATACACAGACACGAGCGCCTCAGACTCCTTTGGATGCACATTGGTGGAGGAGCAACCAGGTGCATTTATCAGTCCAGTGGTGGAGGAGCCACCAAATCCATGCACCTAGGCAAAGGGCGTGGTCGTTCGGGGTGGTATGGATTCTCTTGTTTCAGTTTTTGGTTATCGTTGTAGATGCAATAGTTAGTCAGGAGTGTCAGTCTGTGTTTGGGGTTGGGTCACACCCCTCAGGTCTTCGAATGTCGATTTTAAAGTCTGCGTCTGTAATGTCAATCTATCTCAGTCATGTTTGGGTCTGTAAACTCCTCCCTCGCCAAGGTAGGGAGTGGAAGGTTCAGTTGTGGATGGTTCTAGTCCGGAGTTCAGTTTTGGATGGTTCTAGTCAGCGGACAGTTTCATAGTCCTTTTTGTGTCAGGCTCAGTCTCAGTCTAAGAATGTTAAACTACTCAAGTAGCCATCTCGGGGTGGCGGATGTAACTCCCTGTAACTTTTTTGTATTATAATAGAATTAGTCTGATTTACACAAAAAAAAACACTCCCCCTTAATGATTAATGAGGATTTACTATCTTATCTCTTATTGCCAAAAACTGATCTTTTGCCACTGCTTTGGTGAAGATATCTGCTAGTTGATGCTGAGTATTTATATGCTTTAATTCAACAGTGCCTTGACAATTAAAAAATAATTCATGAGAGTTTTCTCTCCTATTGATTAGTTATGTTCTCTTATAATTAACAGGCCACCCATTTCAACTTAACTATTTCCGGTGTATGTATAAACATAAAAGGAAGGAAATATGTTTTCCCTGAACAAAATTGATTTCACATTTTAATATTGATCTATATTGAAAGATTTAAGATATAGTTATCACATTATCTATAAATTCCTCGGATTCTGTAACAGTGAGAAGATGAGTGATGGCATGGAAATAAATTTAATTTTGTATTCACGTTAATAGTATTAATGCCAATCTCTTCCTCCAAAATTATCACCATCATGAATTTGCACGGCGGTGACAAAAGCCATACTCTATTGGTCATCTTTAAGGCTTAAGAAACTCGGTTAAAAGTTTCACTTTGAAGAAAGATTGGAATTTTTTGAAGCCACTCGTCTTTTTTATGACGTTGAAAGAGCCCACTAATGGGAATGAAAAAATACATGGTATGTCACAGGAATTCTTCGTATCTGCCACAGATTTATCCCTTGTTTTATTGAATCCTCGCTCTACCAGCGAGCTGAACCATTCTTGGCTTTAGGGTTGTGAATATTCAATAATTAAAGAACATTCTAAGGTTTCCATATGACATTAACTCTTAGTTTTATATAGGATTGTGGGTGATTATCGTTATGTAATTAATTATTTTTTAATTAATAGTAAAATTATAATTTAAGAGATAATTGTAATTTAGTTAGTTTATTTATTTACCACTTAACCATATAGAGTTATGGGCGACCATTAATTAAACTTGCGTATAGAGTTATGTAATTAATTAGTTCTTAATTAATAGTAAATTTATAATTTAAAAGACAGTTTTTATATGTTTTCTTTCAACTCATACAATTTTTTTTAAGATCATACTATGTTTATTTTTTTTTTAAATAGATTTATATTATACTTATTTTTTTAGTTTTAGTTAGTTATATTTAAATATTTTTTAAATTGTGCGACTTTTATAACATATTTTTATCTTCTATAGTTTTATTTTATTAATTATACATATGTCAAAATTTTTAACATAATGTGATTTTTATATTTCATTTTTTTCCTAAATTTTAAATTTTAATACCAATTAAATTGGGTACCAATTAAATGATTCCTATCCTAGGTAATATACAATATTTTACCTTTTATGTTTTTTTCTTAATATCACATTTTTTATATTCTTTTATGAATAGATTTATATGGTTCTAAATTTATTTTTAGTTCAAAATTCTTATTATTTCTTTTCTTATGTTCATGTGTATAACTCATCATTGATTCAATTTTACTATTTCTTTTGTTATTTTCATGTGTATGACTCATCGTTCATTCAATTTTACTATTTTTATTTTAAGAAAATGTTTTTAATTTCCTCTTTTATTATTATCTTATACATACACCTTCACATTTATATAAATAAAAATAAAAATTAACTAAATTATACTTTCATATTACTATTACTATAAAATTAATGTCGCCTTCTTTACTTCTCATCTCCGCATAGTTTACCAATCATGATTTTTTTACGTCTACGATATTGATTATTGTGATCTTCATAATGGTGACATGAATACACACTCGATCATAAAAGGCTCCAAAGATTGATTGACTCATTCATAGAACTGTTGATCATTTTTTTTAAATCCAATACATGATTTTTTTCTAATTATTATTTCATCATAATTCTTAATTTATTACTTTCAAATTTAACTCTTTTAGTTTTATTATCTAACATTAATTTTTAAAGACCTAGTTTAACTTATAGACAAAATAACATTTTTCAAGGAAATACAATTTCAATTTCAAGTAAGAATGTGTTCTTTTTGCACTTTTAATGCATAAATTAATTTGCACCCTAAAAAAATAAATCTTTGCCTGATTTTAATTAAAATTAATGAGAACAATGTCTTGGAAAATGTTATTTCAGGTATAAGATTGACTATGTCATTTTTAAACCTTCATCTCAATTTTTATTTTAAACAAGAATGTGATTTTTTGCATTTTTAATGCATAAATTAATTTGACACCATAAAAAATATATTTGCCCAATTTTGATTAAAATTAACCAGAAAAATGTTTTCAAAAATGTCATTTCAGGTACAAGTTTTCAATGTAAACACTCTATCTCTAAATATGTCTTTGAACACTATTTTGCATCCTCAAACATTAATTATAATTTTTTTCACCCAAATCATTTAACATTTACGCCTTCCATAATTATTATTTAACCTAAAATCATAAACTCTAAACCCTTAGTTTTGCTTTTTATCCTATAATTTTGAAAATTAATGAGAAAATGTCTTCAAAGTTGTCATTTCAAGTATAAGCTAGACTATGACAATTTTAAACCTCCATCTTTAACATCTCAATGCAAATATTGTATTACTATATATATCTTTAAAATCTATTTTGAATCATCAAACATTAACTATAATTTTTTCACCCAAATCATTTAACATTTCACTTTCCATCATTATTATTTAATCTAAAATCATAAACTCTAAACCCTTAATTTTTCATTTTATCTTATAATTTTTGAAAACTAAAATCACTCTATTACTTAATATGTCTTTAAATCCTATTTTGAATTCTTAAACATTAGCTATAATTCTTTCACCCAAATCATTTGATATTTTACCTTCCGTCATTATTATTGAACCTAAAATCATAAACTCTAAACCTTTGAACGACTCGTATCTGCCACCAATTTATGCCTTGTTTGATTGAACCCGACTCATCGACCCGCGGATAGTGTTGGCATTAGGGCTGTCAGTATCCATTAATTAAAAGATATTCCAAGGTTTCCATATGACATTAACTCTTAGTTTTATTGAAGCCTGATTTGACCGACAAACAGAAACGAACTTAACCATACAAGGTGTGGGTGATCATTAATTAAACTATCATATAGGGTTGTGTAATTAATTATTTTTTAATTAATAGTAAAACTATAATTTAAAGGATAACTGTAATTTAGTTAGTTTATTTGTTTACCACTCCTAACACCCAACTTGTTGTGCTAATGTTTAGGAATTAATGCATAGCATAGAGAACAAAAGACTCTAAAATGTTGAACAATAGGAAGTTGATTATACCACATTTCATAAAGAGATTTATTATTGATGGCAGAAGGAGGGAAACGATTCCAAATATAAGTTGCACAAAGCACTGCTTCTCCCCAAAACATCATAGTTTTAACAATATTAAGCAAATTTCTATTCATATTATCCTTAAAACAATTTACTGTGATTAAACTCTTGTTTACTCCCGTAAATGTAAATACTATCTTTCAGAAATTTCAGTGTAAGTAAACTCCAGTTTGATGTAGTAAATGAAAATAAGGCCTTATGTTTGACTCAATTTTGGAAATTTGTATTCTAAATTCCAAGGATATGTAAAAAATAAATAAAATTATGCATCTCAATTTCTCCAATCCTCTTTCATTATGACTAAAAGATATCAAACTGAGAGAGTAAACAGTTTGAACATCCCATTGCATTGTTCCACTGGATTAATCTTTTGTTGCACTCTAGCTTCAAAGTCTTCACACTCCGCATCTCGTTTACCTTCACAGTCTTCACGTTCCACGTATCCTATATGGCATAGACTTCAAAATACATGGACTTTATGGGTAATTCAACTAGGGCTGTGATACCACTGTAGAAGCCCAAATAAACTCCACAGTGAAAGAACACAATGAAGAAAACCTCTTATTAATGATAAAATTACTTATTTATATGCGTGCAATCTAGCTATGAGACAATTATGTCTCGATAAATTATTAACTATAAAAACATAATATAAAACTAATTACATATCATACCATACAATCCCAAAAAATTAGTTAACACTACAATATTAAAATTTAAAATATATATATATATAATATATATTTATTTATTTATTTCATTTCTATAAAAATGTCGAATGCTAAGCAAACCTCGTATCAAATTTAAAAACCATACATATGTGATGGGTTAAGTATATCAAAATGTTGAAAATTAACCAAGCCTAAACTAAAAAACCATAAGTATGTGTTAAGCATAACACTGATGTTATGCATCACAACAACATTTAGTTTCATCTAACATTTGTCAACCATAAAATATAACAGTTTACGAACCATTCTTTATTCAGTCAACTATATCCGTTTCTACAAATATCGTATACAATGACCTACTGCAAGTTCGCTTTTCATACGTCTCCCATAACTGAGATTATTTATTGACTCAAATGCGGGTATTTCTACAAATTTCTTCCTAGTACAAGTGCATTTTAAAAATGATTTAAGTAACTGAAATAATCATATAAATGTAAATATATGGAATGTGAAGATAAATAAACTATCTATAATCTAAAATGGGTTAGATATAGTAATATTAAATCCTTTTTATAAAATTCAGATTGCCAACAACCAGCTAACTGCTGTTTAAATCACAGTGAAAATCAACATTGCCATAAATCACAGTGAAAATCAACCTTGCCAAAACTCCATACGGGATGTTCCAACCCACGGTAGTTTCATATCTGACTGTCCGGATACATTCCATTTATAGAAGGGCGAAACAAAACGGAAGGGAACGAAAATATCCATTAATTCCATATTTAGTAAAATTGTTTAATTGGCCTTAGGATACCTTCCCTATTCCTTTTCCATAATTTTGGGAACTAACTCTTTTCCTTTCTTTATCGCTTTGTTTCCCTCTGAACGTAAATCGCTGCCAGATCCAACAGATCTCATTCCAAGAACACCTGAACAACTAGTGGTAGTTTCCGTGTTTCTTCTGTCAATAGAATCTGGAGCCCCAGCTGATCCGAGCCCCCTTGGGTTTCCACCTTCATTAGATATGTTGGCTACCTGTGCAACTGGAATCAAACAGAGCCCTTTACTTTGCAAGTACTCTGTAGCTCCATTCATATCCCTCTCCATGAACTTCACAATATTGTTCTCAAACTCTCGGCCTTCCTTAAATAGCGAGCCACCAGGTTGAAGCAGACCCGCTGATGCCTTGCAAACCGAAAAAATATAGCATCAGCAAACAAAGTAAAATGCACGTGGCCGTTCAAGTAATTTATATTACTAGTACCAGTAAAAATCAAAATGTGGCGTGTACCTCAGCTGCAACATTCGGAGTTAGAGGCCCAACTGAACCAACACTGCCAAGCTTACTCGCGCTCACAACCTGCAGAACAGCTGAGCTTTGAGAACAAGCACCGAGCTTATAATAGGCTGCAGAAATTCAATCTTGCAAGAAATTGGGGAACAACCTTTATTTGCTTCTGCAGAAGTTTGACATACTCAATTATTTCATCCAGCATCGATGCTCTGTCCGTCTGCATATATAACAGCGAATTTAACAATCGTTCCACCAATGTAATATAAAGAACAAAATCAAAAAAACTGAAAACATATCGATCACCAACATTCCACGTATGGATTGAAATATAAAATGCATTTCACACTTTACATGAGTACACAACGGACAAATATTAACAAACCTAGATCGTTTCAAGGACTATCTTCATCTCTTGCGATGAGTGGGTTGCCATTTGATCCCCAGGACTATGTGATCCCATAGCATTATGGGAATCATTATCTCCTTCAATTTATATATATTATTTTCTTTGAAGTGTTATGAACTTTCTTTCTTTATTTCTTTTCAAAATATATATATAATATATATATATAATATACTTATAATTTTCGTTATTAATTTATATATATTATTTTCTTTCCTTCTTTGTGAAAACACTAAAGGTTGAGCCTAGTAGTGGAAGCAACAGTGTTCATCCACAAATAAGGTAGGAATTCCATTAGACACTAACAACTATCAAGTATCCTCTTAACATCACCGATTTGCTATTCTATTACTTATAAAAACAATCACTAAATTAATACCTCATTTAGGAATGCCTCTTTTACTGTACCTTATTAGCATTTGGAACAAGCTCATGCAAAGCTTTCAAATTTTGTGCAATTCTCTTTCTCCGTTCCTGACAGATAATTAAAAAAAATCAAAACCGTCTCGACGCTAAAAAGATTTGAAACAGAGGAGTTTCAGACTATTTTCTCACCCGTTCAACTACACTGTGAGGATTCGTAGCTTGACCTTGACCAGCGCTTACACGGATCCTTGGAACACCATTTAAAGCTTCTGGACCAGTTGACCCGTCAACGTCACCCATGTCTTGCAAATGATTTCGGATATGCTGTTTCTAGCTATAGACTTGCAGAGCTTCTGTATCAGAAGCTACCCGAGAGACTTACAAAGCTTCTCTATCGCAAGCTACCTGAGAGAGTTCTCTTTTTACAGAGCTTGTGTATTACAAGCTACCCGAGAGATTTCTTTTCTTACAGAGCTTCTGTAACACAAGCTACCACCTCAATTCTCTTCTTACAGAGCTTTTGTATCAAAAACTACTCAAGAGAGTTTTATTCTTACAAGCTGGTCTATTACAAACTACCCGAGAGACTTCTCTTCTTAAAGAGCTTCTGTATCACAAACTACCAAAGACAGTTCCTACCACCTCAATTCTCTTCTTACAGAGCTTTTGTATCAAAAACTACTCAAGAGAGTTTTATTCTTACAAGCTGGTCTATTACAAACTACCCGAGAGACTTCTCTTCTTAAAGAGCTTCTGTATCACAAACTACCAAAGACAGTTCTCTTCTTGCAGAGCTTTTGTATCAAAAGCTACCCAAGAGAGTTCTCTTATCACAGAGCTGCTTTATCACAAGCTATCCAAGCCCTCTTCTTATAGCACTAGCGGGTCACCATTAACAAAGCCTCACTTTCAAATGAAAGAAAATGTTTGTAGGACAAAGTCAATCTGTTTTCCTGTAAAATATTCAACTACTTATTGCAAATAGTAAACAGAAAAGTATGTTTTCAGGTGAAACAATTCCTCTATTTTAAATTAAAATAAAAATAATATTTATTCTTATCTATTTTAAATTAAAATTAAAATAATTTTTATTCTTATCAATACACAATAAAGATTGACCCTGTCAACTATTAACAAACAATTATTTTATTTCAATTAAAAAAATAAAGATGGACCATGCTAACGATAAAAATAAATAAATAAATAAAAATATTCAAAAAGATATACTACTTATATTTATTGTGAAAATAAAAATAAATATTATTTTTATGTATACTAACTGAAGATTGACAACGTCAAGCATTAAAAAAATGGTTTTAATTAATAAAGTAAAAAAGAAATATTTAAAAAAATATACTTCATATCTTTATTGTTTGAATCTGTCGCGTGTGCCAGGAAAGATGAGAATGTAATATATATATATATATATATAATTTATTTTTAACATTACACTCCATGTCAGATAGAAACTAAATTGGTTTATGAGTTTTTTTTGGTTAAATAAAAGAATAATTTTATTATAATTTTTTAATTTAAAATTATATATAACTTATCTTTTTTAATTTTAAAAAAATTCCTAAAATAAATTCAACTACATAACTAACCACTATTTTAAATAATTAATTATAAAAATTTAATTGTAATATTGCAAACATTTATCAACATTGTGTGATAGTTTTTCAAAATATTATAAATTTTATTTTAAAAGTATAACAAAATATATGATATTGGTGCTCTATTCATTCATACTTTCCATTATCATATTTTCCTATAAGATCGATTAAAGTGAAACATGGGTTTAAAGTAGTTACATGTTTAAAATTAATACCTAAAATTTTATTTCACATACAAATTAATCTTAAATTAATTTTTTTTTTATTTGAAAAATAAATTAAGCATTAGAAAATCTTTCCTGTTGTCTTAATTTAATTATACTTTACTATTATATATATATATATACTTTATTTCAATTTATCAAATGCTAAATTTATTAAATGTATATTACTATATTTTTTTTATTTTTTTCAAAAAAAATTCACTTTCAATTAGTTTTACAATTAAGTTTAACTTTAATGAAAATCGAAATACTTTATAAATGTTTTACTTTGATTTTATTTTACAACATTTTTTAGATTAACATTCAATATTTAGAGTGTAACAATTACCCCATTTTATCAAGGATATTTTTAACTTGTAAATAGGGTTTGTTACAATACCATGACCCAATACCATGGCTTATCAATACCATTTTCCCAAAAAAACTAGAATGCATTGTGTTTATTGTTCGTTGCGTTTCTTAGTACCATAGGCAAGTACCATGGCTTAGCAATAACATTTTCCCAAAAACCAAAACTCATTTCAAAATCAAAATATTTTAATTTTATTTTATTTCATAACAGTGTACACTCACTAAGTTCCTCAACAAATGGGTTCACAATCTATAACCTTCTGTTTATTGCTGGTCTATTATATGAGAGATCAATTTTTATTTTATTTTTTAATTTAAAACAAAATTCATAAAATTAAATTGAAAGTAAATTTTGAAATACATAAACTCAATTGACTTTTAGATAAAAGTTGTCTCAAAATATTACGAAGACCCTGTTATGTTAAATTTAATTTTGAAATACATAAACTCAATTGAGTTGTAGATAAAAGTTGTCTCAAAATATTATGAAGACCCTGTTATGTTAAATTTTCATATTAGGGTGTTTTAAATTATATTAAAGTATGCTTAATTTAGATGTAGGTTTTGTATGACAATAAAAATTAATGTCCACTAAGGATGATGTGGTCTATCGGATCTTAAGAAAGAAGCGGTCAATTGGGGTTGTTTAAAATTGTATTTCTGTGATAAAGAATGAGGAAAAGAACTGTTTTCACGTTGTTTTAGTTTTGCTAACTAAACAAGTTGAGGAGGTTGGGCATGGGGAAAATGTTTTTCAAATGAGAGTAAATGTGAGTAAGGGTCATAAAATCGAAGACAAAGTACTTTTGATATTCAACTATCTTAGTTTTGCAAAGAATGCATATTCTCTTGTGCCAAGGTACCTTGGGAATACAAGAACATCTCGTTTTACTTAGGAGATCATGTAAATTAGTTTTAATCCTTCAAATATCCATTCTCTTCTTAGCACTCATTAAGATGGAAATGTAATTATGGTTAGCAACTGTGGGGTTGATAACCTCCTTATAGTATCTTAACTTTCTTTTCTACCCACCTCCTTATCACTCCACAACTTATCCTTGAATTTGGAAGTAATGATTTTTTTAATATTATCCTTATTCCCTAAGATTATCTGTTCATTTATCTCCCAATGCTGGATCTAGGACTTGGCATCCTTATGCTGGGAGTCTCTTGGCTTCATGTTGTACAACTTCTTCTTATACATAAAATACCAAAAAATAGTCATGCACTCAATACGGGAGGTTACCCTAAACTAAGAGAATAGGGTATACAATATTACCTCTAATCCTGAGGTTGTAGGTTATGAATTACTTTTGGATCATTTCAATATTTCTCCATGACTCTCTAGATATAATGATACTGCAGGGCGACACCTCACATCCATATAAAATGGACTTCTTTTACTCCAAACCCAAAGATCAATCATCTTACAATATTTTTGAAGCCCATAGTAAGATTTGCAACCTCATACAATCATTTTCTGAATGTTATAGTTCGAGTTAAGCTGACAGTGGATGTCCATACCTAAATATTTGTGTTAGGCTCCTATGATTGATAGGATGAAATGATGATTGAATACTTTCTTTCAGTATATCAAATTGTAAATAATATTGCACGTTGCAAATGTTTTCGAGAAATAAAAAAGTAAAAATAAAAACAAAAAAGGAAAAGAGGGTATATAAAGATAAAAATAGAATAAAAGAAGTAAAAGAAAAAAAGATGAAAAGAACCCATGAAAAGAATAAGAGTTAAAGTTATGAAAATTCAAATGCCATTGGGAGAAAAATATTTTTTTTTGAAAAATAAATTATGAACTGTGTGCATCTTGTTTTAAATTCCGCAATCACAAATATTTTTTTGAATCATACAATATAATCACGGTCAAACACATTTGAATTTTTGTTGTTCGGCTAGAGAATAATTTAACCAAATTGTTTAAACTTGTTTTAAATTCCGCAATCACAAATATTTGTTTGAATCATACAATATAATCATGGTCAAACACATTTGAATTTTTGTTGTTCGGCTAGAGAATAATTTAACCAAATTGTTTAAACTTGGTTAAAATTACGTAGATAGGTGAAGAAATTGATCCAATTGTTTAAGTTGGATTAATAATTTAAGTTTGAAGGTTATAAATTAGATTAGGATAAATATCTCATCCAATGTAAAATAAGAAGGGTCTGCACATTTAAATGTACCCTTAGTTTGTAGAAGATAGGCCTTTCTTTAAAAAATTAGGTAGAAAAAGATTAAAATTTTATTATTCACGCTTTAAAGAGATATAGGATTTGTCCTAACTATTGGCGCCTATAAACAAAAGTGAAAAATGACAACATGTTATGTCATCTAGAGGATAAATGGCGAGCCCAATCTAATTTATGTGTCCTTTACGATGGTAATCCATAGTCCACAATGCTTTTCGCTACCCCTTTCCCACCCCCACCCTTCCTAACTTTATTGGTGGAGGGGGGGGGTTCCGAAAAGGTAGTTTCACTCATCTCAACCCCACCTTATTTGTCACCCTCACATTCTTTCGCAACCCACCTCTCAATACCATATACCACCCTCCACCCCTATGAAAACTACCTAACCCTCTCCTTCCAACTAATGGTTCCCTGCACCTACACCACTAATCCTTCCACGACACCTGTCTAATAGTTTTCCTTACCTGTTATGCATTTAACCTTCGTCTAAGCTACCATTAAACCTCCTAACCGTTCTGCGCATCTAACAAATGCTTACTTAACCGTAAAAAGTTCGTTATCCATTGCTATCACACCCTTTGCTGAATCTGATCTTATGATGTTCAGTTCTATTTTCTCAATCTCAATTAATAGAGTTAAATTGTCTCAACATTGAGCAAATAACTAGGGTGTAGTAGTAGCAGCTTCACCATCATCACAAACCTCCATTGTCAAAATTTTATCAGGTAAATTGCACAACTCTTCAGCCTTTTCCAAATTGCTTCGAAATTCCCAACATGGATCCCAAGAGCAAAACCAATGTTAATAATGAAAATCCAATGATTCCCCATCAGTTGAACTTGATAACTTCCCACTCGCTGACAAAGACTATAAAATCTAAGAGCCAAAATGTGAACTTGATTTATTGGAATTACACAACTAGCTCAAAGACATCTTCCTCAACCAAAGCAATGAAATTATCCTTTGGGAATCCAATGTACCTGTCTACATGTTTCCCCAAACCCATCACTTCCCCGAATTTTTCTTCATATGCCAAGCTTTTTACTTGCTAAACTAGAGAGCTAATGGGGCCCGCAATGGTGAGATTCTATTGAAAATCACCCATCAGTGAATTAACCAAATGTTGCAGATCCCTAAAAATGATTCCACTATTCCTTTCTCAATGGAATCCGTAAATGAGTTATATTGGAAGTTGAACTTTTCCAAGAGATCCAAGATTTTCTAAATACTCCTATCTGAAGATGTCCACCTCCCAAAAAATAATCCACCATATCTCTCCTCCACTTTTCCATACAAAGCTAATCAAATCATTGCTAATCAAATCATTTCCTTACTCTCATGTTTACTGGGGTATTATTCGGATGAATGGGTAGATGAACCTATTTTAGGTTTTCTGTCCATTTTCTCTAATGAAGAAAATCCCTCTGTAATTTTAAATTTAGCTAGTTCCTTCATGACAGAATTCATGAACAATTCCTTAGGATTCAAACTAAAGGAATGTTAAAATATGCCTCTATTCTTGTGTATTTGTTTCTATTTTATCAAGCAGGGAAGTTCCCATTTGTAGTACACGAATTGAATGAACAAGGGGAGGCACACTCAGTCATCTTTTGGACTTACATGCCAACAAGCGATCGAGATGGCTCTAGGGACACACACAAGACAAAGAGGGCTTATGGGATCTCTAAAATCAAAGTGATCAAAAATTTTTCAAACAAAGAAAAAAGTGTAGATCGTGTCGTCCTGATCACAACGGTGTCAACAGTACATCAATCCAAGCTTGTATGAAGTAGAACAAGTGAGTCAAAGTTTTGGTCAAAGTTGGGTTGTGGACCAGGATTAAGTGTCCTACAATTTGACCGACTCCGAGGCATGAAACCTAGCTGCTGAAAGTAGATGAATTTGTTAGATTGTTAATTTATCTAATATCTCCTATATTAGACAAATTCGAAAATTTTCTATTATTTAATAAGAAAAAAATATATATTGCACAGGTGGCAGGCCATGACCCCCGCCACCTCCACCGGAAGCTGAAACCTCATATCAAATTTTTTATTTAAAAACTAGGGTCAGCGGCCATGACCCTGCTAGACCCTCCAACCACCCTACCCAAAAATTATACAAATGCCTCATTTAGGAATGCATCTTTTGCTATACCTCTTAGTAGTGCCTCTTTTACTGTACCTTATTAGCATTTGGAACAAGCCCCTACAACACTTTCAAGTTTAGTCCAATTCTCTCTCTATGTTCCTACCTGATAATTAAAGAAAAGGTCAAAACCATCATGAGAGTACTAAAAGATTTGAAATAGAAAAGGAGTTCACAATGAAAAATAGAATATTTTCTCATCTGTTCAACTACACTATGAGGATCCGTAGCTTGACCTTTACCGACCCTTGCACGAATCCTTGGAGCACCATTCAAAGCTTCTCCACCAGTTGACCTGCCAACATCACCCATGTCTTGCAAATGATTTCAATATACTGTTTCCAACGATAGACTTACAAAGCTTCTATATCACAAGCTATTCAAGACAATTATCTTCTTACAGAGCTTCTATATGACAAACTACCAAAGACAGTTATCTTCTTACAAAGCTTTTGTATCACAAGCTACCCAAGACAATTCTCTTCTTATAGCACTGACTCATCACCATTAACAAAACCTCACACGCTACCCAAGGCAGTTCTCTTTGTATAGCACTCCTTGGTCACCATTAACAAAACCTAAATTTCAAATGAAGGAAAATGTTTGTGAAGACAAAGTTAATCTCTTTTCTGATAAAAACCAGCTACCCAAGTCAGTTGTCTTCCTATAGCACTCCCTGGACACCATTAACAAAACCTCAATTTCATGTGAAGGAAAATGTTTGCGAGGACAAAGTTAATCTCTTTTTCCGATAAAAATAAACTTTTTGTTGAGAATATTCAACTACTTATTGCAAATAGTTAGGTTTTCAACCAAAACAATTCATCTATTTTAAATTAAAATTAAAATAATTATTATTCTTATCTATACAAAATAAATATTGACAGTGTCAACCATAAGAAAAAATTAATTTGTTTCAATTTATAAAATAAAGATTGACCCTTTTAACGATAAAAAAAAGAAAAAAATTTAAAGGATATACTTCGAATATTTATTATGAAAATAAAAATAATTACTCCGTAAGGTGTTTCCTTTGAAATGAACTCCCCTTCCAAGCCACTTATAATTTTGTAGATGTTTAATTTAAATGTTAAATGATCAAAATAAACTGTACCATTAAATTCAAAACTTGTACCATTAAATTCAAAACTAGTATAATTAGTTAAGTAATATTTAGAATTAGATATATGTGATAGAACCCAAATATATCCACAAGAACCCGTGTTCACGTGGCAGTTATATGTGATAAAACCAACATATATCCACAACGAGTGTTCACCTAGCATCCTTGATAAACAAACTCTGACAGTATGGAAACAAATCTGAACAGTAATGGTTGTACTTGGATTTAGAATGAAATTTCATGCTTGGGGGATCGATGTGAGGGATCGATGGCTCTCGTGTTGGGGTTTTGCTTTGTCTGGGTTTACACAGGCACCGAACAATTTCGAGCTCTGGTCGGATGGCTTTGAGGGATCGGCTGTTGCGGTCTTGTGCTTTTTGTGTTGTCTCAGTGCGCCGAAGAATTTCGAGCTTTTTCTTCCGGTGGTTGGGAATTATTTTAAATTCTGTGTCTTAGTGGCTCAACTAGTGGCTGGTGGGTTGTAGAGGATTTCATCTGACGAAGTTTGAGCATTTCTGGTTACTCTGACTCATTTTAAAAGTGTTTATATGCTCATGTATTATAGCAATCCACAGTTGTCTGCTTGAATTTCGTTCGCAGGACTTGCAATATAGTGAATCAAATTTTCTTCATTACATGTATGGTTTTGTCTTTCTGTTTTCAATTTTTATCTATCACACTGCGTTTGGATAAATTTTGGCGACTTTCACCAAATCGACTAGAATATTTTGCTGGAATATTTTGCTTTTCTTAATATGCTAGTGCCTTGACAATTTAAATATAATTCATCAGAGTTTTCTCTCCCTATTGATTAGTTATGTTCTCTTATAATTAATAGGCCACCCATTTCAACTATGTATAAACATAAAAAGGAAGGAAATATGTTTTCCATGAACAAAATTGATTTGACATTTTAATATTGATCTATATTGAAAGATTTAAGATATAGTTATCACATTATCTATAAATTCCTCGGATTCTGTAACAGTGAGAAGATGAATGATGGCATGGAAATAACTTTAATTTTGTATTCACATTAATAGTATTAATGCCAATCTCTTCCTCCAAAATTATCACCATCATGAATTTGCACGGCGGTGACAAAAGCCATACTCTATTGGTCATCTTTAAGGCTTAAGAAAATCGGTTAAAAGTTTCACTTTGAAGAAAGATTGGAATTTCTTTGAAGCCACTCGTCTTTTTTATGACGTTGAAAAATCCCACTAATGGGAATGAAAAAACATGGTATGTCACAGGAATTCTTCGTATCTGCCACAGATTTATCCCTTGTTTTATTGAATCCTCCCTCGACCAGCGAGCTAAACCATTCTTGGCTTTAGGGTTGTGAATATTCAACAATTAAAGAACATTCTAAGGTTTCCATATGAAATTAACTCTTAGTTTTATATAGGATTGTGGGTGATTATCGTTATGTAATTAATTATTTTTTAATTAATAGTAAAATTAATTTAAGAGATAATTGTAATTTAGTTAGTTTATTTATTTACCACTTAACCATATAGGGTTATGGGTGACCATTAATTAAACTTGCATATAGAGTTATGTAATTAATTAGTTCTTAATTAATAGTAAATTTATAATTTAAAAGAAAGTTTTTATATGTTTTTTTCCAACTCATACAATTTTTTTTAAGATCATACCATGTT
>APFE031474801.1:0-10200 GCA_000404065.3 Pinus taeda
TCAGGAACCATAGAACTATTGCACCTGTCAACAACAGTGCTACCTTGCAGCTTGTACAGAGTTCCAATCCGAACTCCCTGCATCAATACCAGTGCTCCTCGAACCATCTTGCAGGTATCCCTCTCGAACACTGTCTTTACAATTGCATCATCCAACTTGCTTACAAAAATTAGATTTCTGGCCAACGCAGGAATATGCAGAACACTCGGAAGGGTTCTAACCCTTCCACCTTGCAACTTCAACTTTACTTTTCCGCGACCAATGATTCTAGCCTTCCTATCATCTCCTAAGAAGACATCACCACCATCATATTTCTCATACTCACAAAACCATTCTCTATGGGGAGTGAAGTGAAAGGATGCACCTGAGTCAATCAACCATGCCTCATGATCTACATGTGTACTTGAAGAAGCCAAGTACACATCCCCACCTTCATCTGAGGTGGTTTTTGCCTCTGCAGAAGGAGCATCATCAGATCCTTTCCCTTTATCAAGAGCTTTAGATTTACACTCCCTTCTGAAGTGCCCTTCCTTTCCGCATTTCCAACACACCACCTTTGTAGGTTTTCCTGGAGATTTAGATCTCCCTCTAGATTAGATTCTCCCACTTTGATGAGCTTTTTTGTTTTTTGTTCTGGGACCGTCCTCGTACAGACAAGGCATCACCATTCTGTTGTCCATATTTTTCCGTCTCATCTCCTCCGTCAGCAAGGCTGAGACTATTTCATCAAACTGCAAAGCAGTTGCATTGCTACCTATTGCAATAACCACACTATCCACGAATCTGGTAGAGAACACAACAGACTGATGCACTTATCTTCATCTGAAATTTTAATATCAATAGATGATAACTGACTTACCACAGTGTTAAACGCATTCAGATGCTCTGTCACCGAGTCCCCATCTTTCATCCTCAGGTTATACAGCTTTTTCCGCAGGAATAGTTTATTCACCAGAGACTTAGATTGGTACAAAGTCCCTAACTTGTCCCACAGAGCCTTTGCCGTAGTTTCCCCTGATACATTCAGCAATACTGAATCTGAGACACACAATCGTATTGTGCTCTTTGCCTTCCGATCTAGCTTCTTCCATTCTTCATCGGTCACTGCCATTGGTTTAGTACCCGGATCTACCGTGATCCACTGATTTTTATCCACCAACATATCCTCCATCTTGAGTTTCCACAACTCAAAACTCTGACCATTGAACTTCTCAATCTCTATCTTTCCGCTGCTCGCCATCTTCTTTCACCACCAGAATTGGTCTCGCAGATCTCCCACTGAACAGGGTCTACCACAGGCCCGAGCGAAACCCCTCAGCAACAAAGGCATCCCCTTGAAGCCAAAATAGCTCTGATACCAAATGTAGGTTTTAACCCTGTACAGAAAATACCTGCATACGAATTCTAAATCACAGGAAAAATAAAATGCGAGAGCATAACACATAAAACACATATACACAGAGATTTCCACTGGATCCCAAAACCGAGACTACCAACTTAATTTTTCATTATATTCCTTTCAGTGTTACAATACATATTTATACATGCTGAAGCATCCAATATCATGGACCGAAAACCATCGCGTCCAAAACCATGGACCGAAAACCATCGCGTACAAAAAACATGTGCGAAAATCATGCACAAAACCATAGGTGGGTCTTCCCAACCTAACATAACGTCCAAAACCAAAAAAATTTCGGGCGCTGCCCTGGGCCCCATAAAGTGGGGTTACGGGTACCCCTCAAACCCCCCGTTAACTATGTGGAAAGAATATAACACAACCCAACACTTGTTTTTCCTGGAAGGCTTCTCTTGGTGTTTCCTTCATATTTTAACATTTGTAGCCACTTTTCTGAAACCCGTCGAGTCCTTGTCTGAACGAGATCTTAGGTGTTCTATTTTTTACATTAAGATTCCATTCTCCAAAAATATTCTCATTTTTATGGAATCTTTTACATCACAAATGAATTTTCTCGTAGTTAATCATATATGACTAGATTTCATCATGGAATTGTAGACTTACTACATCTGGAAGAGCACCTGATATATGAATTTCAACATAGGTCCAAAAAGACATAGTGTATTTACCCTCCTTGGTTTCCTCTTATAGCTTCAGAAAGCATCCTATCAAGTTATTGATAGCTTCTAGAGTCTTTGGCAGCTATTAATCTAGAGGAAAAAATAATAATTTTATGTGTACTAGAATGAAGGTAAATGTTTATTGTTGTTGTAAAGTTCTCCTTCCAGGTTAACATGTATAGCACTAATGAGGAAATAAAGTAAAATCCTCACTCAAATACCATATGTATGTCTTCTAGGTTAAAAATATAATCATACATAATGCTTTGGATCCCATATGGAGTTCAACTTTCCCTCTCGGTTTCCAGACATACTAAATCCAAGTTTGTAGTAGTTTCTCATTTTTCCAAATCCCCATAAACCTACAAATCAACGCATACATTTTCATGTGGTATTTGTGGGCTTGGGTTTTTTGATCCATGAGTACCACCTTATGGTTCTTATTTTACTTTGGACTACATTCTGCATTTCAGCCTAGATGTGAAGGCCCAAGTCCTTTCTCTAGGAAATCTTTGTTAACTGCTTTGTAATTTGCGTTCTTTTACTTTGCATCATTTTTTGACCCCACCTAGTTGTTTCCATGTCCATTCTCCCCTGTCCCATCACTATGATCCTGAAACCCACCTTGGGTTCCTTTTCTTCTCTCAAGCAAGACATTACAAATAGGAGGGAGAATAGCTCCCTCCTCCTCTTTCTTCCATGCAGATTCAAAACTTTATAGACTTTGGTTTTCATGTATTCTTGGTAGATCTACTCATCGCTTCTCTTTAAGTATACCAATTATGAATAAAAATCATTATTTAATTTTTTTATAATAAAATGCATCTTATTTTATAACTATTATTTATATTTTATATATATTTCACATCTCTATATTTATAAGAAAAATTTTATTTCTAATTACATGTTAATGTTGTTAACAATATTAATCATTATTATTTAAATTTAGTTTTGTGTGTTATGCATCTTATGAAATTTTCATTTTTATTAACGAAAACATAATTACAATATAAGAAATTGAATATATATATCTATATATATATAATTAATATATATATATATTAAATATATATATATATATATATATTATATATATATATATTATATATTATTACATTTTAATGGATCTGACATTATGGTTTTTTTTGTGATTGGGTTAAACATAGGCCAGAACCATCCTACTTATTGGATGGAAGAAGAATGAACAACCCATAATAGGATGTTTATCACCAAGAATGCGTGAAGCCCAGTCGAGCTTGGATGCCCCTTGGGATATTTTTTAATTCCTTGAAAGTGTCTTCCATTCTCAACCCCTCCCCACAGAGTTTGAATCTAGTTCCAAGTTGGTACTAAACCCCATGCCAGTCAACCCATTTAAGCCTCATGCATGAAATTTTATTATTATTTTAGTTAGTATTTATTTTTAACCAAAAAGGGGGCTGGGGTGTGAGGGGGCTTCCATCATTCAACCTACCCAAATGGCTAGTGGATGTGGCAGCATGTGGTGGTAGTAATTTTTATGATAGAAACCCTCTTGGGATCTCACTTGAGCTGAGATGCATGCAATCTCCTCTATCCCAAGCCCATGTAATACAACATCATTGAGATGTGACCACAGTGTTAGGACTATCACATCTCCACTTCTTTGGTGACTAGTTTCAATACAATTGTATCCATTTTCCTCCTCCTAATGTAAATTCTCTAATTTGAAGCTATGGGGTACTTGTTCCCTTTGCTTGAAATTCCCACCTCATATTTGGTTAGAAAGAGCTTGGGGATTTTTACGGTCCAATTCAAAGAGCTTAAGCCAGGACCACCTCTCAAATTCAAGCTCTATTTTTTGGCTTAAAAAATAACCAAGTTCCCCTCTTCATTGAAAGTTCTAGTGGCACTTTCCATTTTGCTTCCTGGATGATTGAATCAGTTTTTATGTTTCCATTTCACATCTTAGTAATTGTGATTGCAAGTGAGCATGAAACTGATTATTATGGCATTGGACCACTGTAGTGGTTGTCGATTTCATAGTATATGGTTTCCATAACTAATTACTATGTATTAGAAACTGACCATTGTGGCACTACCACTATAGTGGTTTTCGATTTTATATTATATGGTTTCCATTATTTTCTTTGCTCGATTTCTCCTACTAATATTAGATTTCCTACACTCACGTCTTTAGCTTGCATTTTTCCCATCGCCCTTTGTATTCCTCCCATTCTGCTCTTAAACCTTTGCACTCCTTCCTGTCTTCTCCTAAAGCTATATATTCATCTATCAGTTCTTCTATGTCAGGTTTTTGTATTCTTCTATAGGATTCCATAGTACATTTACCATTTTCCATCATCCAACATCATGCACTTACTGCTTCTCTATGACAAGTTGATTTCCTTCCTTGGTTGTAACTTTTTTATTATCTGACTCTCTCTTAGTGGGTCCCCTCCACTCCTTAGAAGGTATATCCCAACAATTCCATCACTTATCCACTCATATTATCGACTATTAGTATCCTTTTCTAGGCTTATGATGTGCCCCATTAGTGAACATGCATCCATCAAGGGGTTTCCTACTATAAAAAACAAGCCTCTTGGTGGCACACATGTCCACTCGTTTCAGGAACTAATTGCCAAGTTTTTGACCTAATCCGGTGTGCAATCCAGGAAGAGTTAGCTTGTATGACAGAAGAAGGGGCTTCCCAATAGCAACAACTCTTGAATATAGATTTTCTTGTTTATTTTTTAACTAGGTTCTAGATGTTGGTCATACAAGAGGGCACTTTAACTAGTACATGTATGCAATTGACCTTTATTAGAATTTGAAGATTCTTCTTGCTATAATTGTAGAAATTCCTGTAGATTCACAAGCTAATGAAATTTGCTAAAGAAAGAGCCGAGAACCTACTTATACTCTTTACAGTGGAATCCCATAAACATCGAGTAAACAATAATCAATAGAGGTAGATAATAAAAGGCACATAACACAATAAATATATACGGAAAACCACAACTCAAAACCTCTATATGTTTTGTATTAATCTGGAAAATCAAGATGAAATTACAATGCTTTTTCTCTCTATAACAATCCCAACACTCAACAAATTCAATCTCCAACTCATAAGAAAGCTCAAGGCTAAATCTTAGCCTCTTCACGGGCTCTCCAAATCTCTATTCCAATGCATAATTCCTGTGGGGGATATCTTGTATTTAAAGTGAAATAAAGCCTCTAAAAACTATACAATCCCTTAAGGATCAATTCTTTAATGCATGCACTATCAATGCAACTCAAAAAAATCTAAAATAGAAAGTACATTGTCCTTGCACTCTAGTCACAATTGGGTATTTCTCAGAATCGACATGCATGGGTTTCTAATAAGAAAATATTTAGTTTACTAGAGTAGCATTGGTGGAGTTCATTAGTGACACCATTGACTGTTAACTCACTATTGGTTCTTTCAATCAGTTTTGAGAACTAATTTAACTGAACTGACTCATGAAACTGAGTATTCTATTTTACAACTCACAATTAACACATACTAGGCTCCTTCAAAGTAGTGATAACATACACATGACGACATAAATACTTCCAAATTGAATTTCCTAAGTTAAGTAAGTTTAATAAACTAAATTTAACTACTTTAAGTTGTTATGAGAACAGAATTCGAATTTATTTCAAGTTTATTCAAGGGTAAATTAAACTCGAATTTCTTGTTTCCATTTTTCAACACTCCCTCTCAACAAGAAATGGATTATCAACTACCCCTATCCTATCTCTGTGAAACTCGAATTTACATCTTGACAATGCCTTTGTCAAGATGTTAGCATCTTGCTCCTCCATGATAATGTAAACTAACAACATCATCCACCTCAATACACAATCTCCAAGATGATCATACTGGATATCAATATGCTTGGACCAATCATGAAATACTGGATTTTCAGAGAGTTTGATACAACTCTGATTATCACAATAAATCACTATCAAATCCATCTACTGACCAAACAAACCAACCAAGACTTTCCTCATCCAGCTAGCCTCACATGTTTCTTGAATTGCAACCATGTACTCTACCTCTGTCGAAATGAGTGCAACTGATGTATGTTTCCTGGTGTACAAAGAAACTATCTCTAACCCAATACTAAAGACCCCTTGTGATTTGATATTCTTGTCAGATGGAATCCCTTCCCAATCTTCATCGGTGAGACTTGAATCTTCACTCCCTCTATCCATTTTTACCCTAATGCAAACTAAGTAGTTCCTCTTGGGTATCTCAATAAATGTTTTTCGCCTTCAAATACAACTTGGTAGGCCTAAAAATCGCTTGACTATCTTGTTTAACTACATATCACATATTCAGTCCTACGTTCATCAAGTACATGAGTGAACCGACAACGTACCTGTAAACAATAGCTTCCAGTACATCCCTTGATGTATCATCCACCTTCCTCCAATTACCAGCTAGAGGAGTCTCGATGGGTTCATTGTTGTCCATGCGGAATCTTCTAAGTATCTCATTGGCATACATTCCCTAAGATACAAAAAACTCCCCATCTCCCTTCCATACCTCCATGCCAAGATATTAATACATGAGCCCCATGTCCTTCATCTCAAACTTTGTTGTAAATTCCTCATTGTCAGATTTGATGAGCTTCTCATCACCTATTATTATAAGGCCATCTCGATAAAGTACAATGTTCAACAACTTACCTTCCACCACTATGTGATAAAGCTTTGCATCCACTGCACTCTTTGTGAAGCACAACGCAGTGAAGTAGTTATCTATCCTGATGTGCCAAGCATGGGGTGCTTGCTTCAGCCCATACAACGCTCTCTTGAGTCGGAACACACATAACTCATGGTCAAGGGTTTCCAAATCTTCGAGTTTCTCTATGTACACCTCTTTGTCAATCATGCCATTAAGGAAGGTAGTCTTCACATCTATTTGATGGATCTTCTAACCCATCTATGTGGATAGTGCCAAAACAGATCTGATTGATGAGTACCTTGAAAAAGGAGAAAAGGTTTCATCATAGTCAATCCCCTCTACCAGTGAAAAGCCATGGGCTGTAAATCTAGCCTTATGCTTCTCTAGACTACCTTTTGTAGCTTGCTTTACCTTGTAAAGCCAATGGGAGCTAACAACTAACTTTTCCTCTAGTCTGGGGACCACATCTCAAACATTATTTCGAATTATGGAGTCATACTTCTCCACCATTGCATCAACCCCAACAAGCTACTTCACTGCTTCTTGAAAGGAAGATGCCTCTGTCACAACACATGAACCCATAATGTACCATGTATCGAGTGTAGCACTCTGGTGACCTTCTCTATCTGCGCTAAGAAGAGGATGCTCCCACAATTTCCCATAAATCATCTAACAATCTGTCAACCTCTCTAGTGCACTTTCTTCCCTCTCTAGAAGACTTTGCTTGAGTGGATGTCTCCACTCTCTAAATCTTTGCATGTGGCTTCTCCACATCAATCTGAGGCACGTCAATGTTAGGAACCAAAATTTCCTCATATGCATGTAGCTCAAGCTCCCTTTGAAGGGATACTCACATGGTCTTCTCCTAATAAAACCTTATATCTTTGTGAACTATTTTCATCTAACTAAGTAGCATGTACACTTGATAGTTGTCGGGTGTATTAGTGTACCCCACAAATATCCCCAACTCTACTGTTGGCTCAAGCTTCTTTCGTGCATCTTTGGTCACATGGCAATAAATCAATGACCCAAAAATCCTTAAGTGACCAACATCTGGTTTCTTACGAGAATAACCCTCCTTTCGTGTCTTCATCTCAATTATCTGATGTGTGCTACGGTTCTAAACATAAATTGTTGTGTTGCATGCCTTAAGCTACAAGTGTAGTGGTAGGCCTTGATCATGTAACATTGCCCATGCTAGACCTACTATGCTCCTATTCTTCCCCTTGGAAACCCCATTTTGTTGAGGGTTATGGGGTTTCGTCAACTCTCGTTTTAATCCCTTCCACTGCATATAAGTTATTAAACTCATTGGATAGATACTCACCACCGTTATCACTCCATAGAGCTTTAACCTTCTTTCCAGACTCTTTCTCTACTAATGCTTTGAACTGAAAAAAGCATTATGAAAGTTTCATCCTTTTTCTGCATAAAATATACCAAACATTTATGAGAATAGTCATAAAAAATATAACATAATACATGTGTTTGGCCATGGAATCTGTCGATAATGTTCTACACTCATCTGAATGGAATCTCTTTATAATAGACTCTGCTTGACGGTTTCTCTCCCTAATGGAACACTTGGTGTATTTTCCCAAAGTACAACACTTGCATGTATCAAATTGCTCAAGGTACCTTTGGGAAGACCAGTAGAGATTTTCTACAATATCTTCAAAGCTTCATGATGCAAGTGGCCCAATTGTCTATGCCACAACTCGCTTACTTCTCAATGCAACATATTCTCCACTTTTGAACTCAAAGCAGCACAATGCTCTACCTCTATTTAATTGTGATTTTGAACTCAAACCCCTATATTCTTTACTTCATCCATGGCTATTTGTCGAATTAATTCCTTTCCTTTCAAAAAAATCACATCATAACCTCTATCCTCAAGCATGGAAATAGATACCAAGTTTTTTGTGAGTCCGGGTAAAATTCCACTATCTATTTTGTGTTAATCCAGAAAATCAAAAATGAAATTACAATGCTTGTTCTCTCTAGAACAGTCCCAACACTCAACAAATGCAATCTCTAACTCCTAATAAACCTCAAGGCCAAAGCTTAACCTCTTCACAAGATCCCAAAGTCTCTATTCCAATGCGTAATTCCTATAGAGGATGGCTTGTATTTGAAGGGAAATAAAACATCTAAACACTACGCAATCCCTTAAGGAATAGTTCCTGAATGCATGCACTATCAGTGCAACTTAAAAAAAACTAAAACAAGTAGTACATTGTTCTTGTACTCTAGTGTCAACTGTCTCTTTCTCATAATCGACATGCATGAGTTTCTGATGAGTAAATATTCAGTTAACTATGGTAGCACTCGTGGAGTTCATTAGTGACACCACTGGCTGTTAACTCACTATTAGTTCTCTCAATCAATTTGAGAACTAATTTAACTAAACTAACTAATGAAACTCAGCCTTCTATTTTACAACTCACAATTAACTCACACTAGACTCCTATAAAGTAGGGACAACATACACATGAGGACAGAAATACTTCCAACTTGAATTTCTTAAGTTAAGTAAGTTTAATAAACTTAATTTAAATATTTTAACTTGCTATAAGAATAGAATTCAAATTTAATTTTGAGTTTAATTCAAGGACAAATTAAACTAGAATTTCTTGTTTCTATTTCTCAACAATAATTTTAATGGACCTCTTCGAGGAAAGTATGACATCGTACACACTTTGGAACAACTTCAACATCACTTGAGGGACATCAACCAATGCTTGGGCTATAGTGACCAACATCTTTGCCTTCCTCCCCAATAGGTAGCACTCCTGGCAACACTGAATACCACCTCTAATCCTTTAGGTTAGTATTGTTATGCTCTGGTTGATTTTTATTATGACTATCTAGTTTATTCTCCTAGGAAATGTAGCACATTTATTAGTATATATTTCATCTATTTATCTTTTTATTAAGAATGCTTTGTTATGCCTCTTTATGGTTATGTTTCCTGAGTGAAAGACTAACCTAGTATATTTAGTATATCGATGTATATTCCAATTTAGAAGGAAATACAATATTTACCCTAAAAAAATTCTTGATTATATTTTAATTAAGTGTTCATTTTATATGGCCTACTTTACTAACACCACAAATTCACTTGGACAATATATTTCTTACGGAATTTTCATAAAAAAAAAAAAAAAATCATAATGTTGGAGTGTTTGAATGATTTATTTGATGGTGGAAATGTATTCATCACCATTAAGAAACCCTAGTGCACCCAAAATCTTGATATTTGAGAGCTATACCAAGATTTCTAAAAAAAACTTGCCGCATTTTATTATAATCTTGAGAGAATTTCAATTATTTTCTGGACTAATTTGTGGCCTCTTTAGACTACACTATTTTATATTGGTAAAATATATTATGAATAATGATAATGATTAAAAAAATTAATA
>APFE031474810.1:0-11210 GCA_000404065.3 Pinus taeda
TACAACAAGCATTGGACTTCAGGTAGGATCGAAAAACACTTGGTTTCTCATATGATAATCCATGTTTAGAGAAGGATTTCTCTTAATTGTCTTGTTTGTCACTAGAGAGTCTTAGACTCCTAGGGAGGTTAGTTTTGTCAGCAAAAATAACTCTTTCCGCATGACAAGTGTCCATAAGAGAGTAGCAACAATTGCAGTATAATCTTCTCATGGATCATTACCCTCGCTATAGGGTCCCACAATATTTAATAGCAAAAGGATCAGTGTTAGTTGATGCGGTCAGATCTTGAGCAATAATTGCAAAGGCTAGTAGCATTCAAAGACCCAAGAGAGATTTGTAGCTCAAAGACATAATTTATTGAGTATTTTTTATGCTTCCCAGTTGTAGTTGTTGTAGTAGCAACAACAATAGAGAGAGGGAGTGTTAGTTGTGTTATAGTACGTTCCTCAAGAGGATTAGGATTGGGGTTGTGTAGAACCCTTTTCTCACTAAGAGGGAGTGTTAAATTGTAGCAAGAAAAGGCTTCATTTGACTTATGCCTTAGCCAAATGGATAAATTCTAATTTCCACGTCAGCAGGAAGACTTGAGTTCCAAATAGCAAGAGTGACATGGCCAAGTAACTTATTTAAGTTAGTCAATTTGAGTTTATGGGGAAGAAGTAAAGTTTTTCTTGAGTTGATTGCTAAGATCTAGTAATCTAGTGGAGTTATAGTTAGTGAAAGTCAGTTATCTGAGCTCTTGTCATGAATACAGTTAGTAGGAGTTTAGTTGAGTAGTTGTAATTGTTGTTAAATCACTGATATCTCAGTTAACTAGTCAATTTACTAAAAATATCCCTAGTCATGCATGCAATTTGAATTGCATAGTTGGGTGGACTGAAAAATAATAATTGTATTTATTGTTGTATATTATTGATTGTACATATTTTGCATTGAGAAGGTGAGGAATTATCCTCGGATTGGGCAAGAAAATAGGGGCTCTTCATATTCTTTAGGACGATGAACTATGCAAGGAAATAGGAGGAATCAAGAGGACTATTTTAGCTAAGTATTGGCTAGAGAAGACTCATCAAGAGATCAATATTGTAGTGCAGGTTGAGCTTCAAGGATTGAAGTTGTCATTGTAATTTATCATTGTCTCATATGATATAAGACAAAATAGTGGAGGGGCTTTTTCTAGCTGGGTTTCCTATTAAGAACTATGTTCATTGTGACTAAACGATTGCATGTGTTTCTATTGTATGTTTTCTCTTCCCCAAATTGAGTGTAAGAAAGGTGTGTCTATTGTTTTCAATCCGAATTAAGTAGTAGCTGCAAATTTTGAGTTATTTCTATAATATGATCATTAGGACATGCATCCATAACTTGATACTTGGTTTCAATTTCTTTCATTACAACACATAAATCTTGGTATGTGTGAGGTAACTCATTTGGTAATGGTAACGTAAATTTATCTAACAATCTAGTACAACATAAAAAATAAATAATTAATGTAAACAATATTAATCATAAATATTTCATTCTTATTTTACACATTAATTAACACTAAAAAAGGAAAAAAACAACCTTTCATGTGATGAAACATTTTATATTATACCTTAGGATTTGTGTCATATTAGTGTTTGAAAAACCATTTAAAGCCTTTAATATCACCAATAATAATGTAGCGGAGAAAATATTTTCTCTTGAACCTTCATAAAGTTGTGTCACTACCTTCTCTAACATAGGTTTATCATCACAAAAAATTATCTTCATTCTCCTCAACACCAAGCACATCTTGGATCAATTCATTTTCCCCATCATTTGGAACTATCATTTCATCTTCTTATATAGCATCATTATGATCTTGAGCTTAAATATTTTCTCCATCTTCCTCAACTTGTAGAACATCATTTCTATCACTAGTACTTGGTGCAATATTCAAATCATAGTACCTAGCGGGCCACCTTGACTTTATAATAATTTCAAACAATAATATGAAATAATTAGTCTACAAAACAAATACTATAACAATATTTTTTTTACAAATATGATTAATGTAAAGAAAATATATATAATGATTCATAAATAACATAAGCTTACCAGTGGACAATATTCACCCCACCCTACAGTGTGCCCATTCTTCTTACAATGTCTATCAATTATTTCATATGAAATTCTCCACAGATGTTTGCACCTATAAGAATTGCAAGGGACATAACATTTCCCATCATTAACCCCTTGCTAATTAGTTTATCCACATATAATGCTTTTTGACATTCTTCCTATAATAAAAAAATAATCATATAGAACAAAATATTCATTTGCAAAAAGAACTTATAACCTTTAAAAATTATTTTAGTTATAGCAACCATGTCTCAACATCTCTTACATATATGGTATTTATAAATTTATTTATCGTCGCAATTGTGATGTTAGATGACTATTCAAAACCAAATATGACCACTTAAATAAAAGGCCACATTAACCTATGGGCGTAAAAAACCATGTTTCATCACAGTTACAACAACAGACACCTATCATTGCAATTTTGACACAAAACATTATTCATCTAACTTGTGACGAACCAAACTTGCAATGAAACATTTTTGTCCTCTTCATTACAACGCTTTAGAAATAATATGTCACAATTACAACTCACAACAAATACGTCATCATAATTGTGATGAACACAGGCACCAAAACTAAAAATAAATGACCTTTTTCTTTACCTTTGCGATAGTATGGGCCATACCATCAGACCATGTCATCACAATTTAGTCCTATATGTAGTAGTGATTCTTTTAAACAGAAAAGGGCCCCAATGCAATCATAACTCACCAAACTAGTATTGATTCAAGGCATCATAGCTCTTTCTTTCTTAAATTAGTTCTTACTTCCTTAGACCAATAAAAAACTTGAGGAAGAAGGTAATTGATAAGCTGAGTAAAATAGCAGGAATAGTGTTCATCCACTTTCTCTCTCACAAGTAGGAAATACCTAGTGAATTCGTAACTTCACAACTAATGTTAGGTTGATATCATTGTTGGATTGAGTAAAATATGATAAATAATGTCCATTTTCTCTCACCAGTGGAAAAGGTCCTAGTGAATTATCAATTCATTAAACTAAACCTACTTGAGCATTGTTTCCAATCCTTGTCATTTACAAGCATTTGATTTCAGTGCGAATACTTGCATATCTACTTAACATGAGTGTGTAGAAGAATATGCATTAACCATTGGAACTTTGGAACCTTAGTTCATGCCTAATCATTCAATGGATTTTGAGTATGTGTGCTTTACTTTCCAAGAAGTGTGATTAGATTAGATTGTTTTTCAGATGCTTTTTTCATGCTTTCTTAACTTAGCTTTTTAGCTTCTACTAAGCTAGAATTCTAGACCTTGAGCTCTACTAGTTGAATTTATTCCTTAGGCTTATATGTGACAACAAATATAGATTAGCTCCCTACATATTATAATGTGCTTATATGTTTATAAACACTCTGAATGAATTGAATATCATGTCCTAATCTATGCCATAGATTAGCTTGACATTTTTGGTTTTGTTGTTGGGGACGTGCGAGTTTGTTTCTAGAAAGACAATAGGTATTTATCCATCTATAGTTCCCAAGGGAAAAAGCACATGGTTTATATTTTTCCTACACATAAAATGAATGAGAATTTATCAAAATTTTGACTTTCTTGTAATTTTGTGATTATATTTATTTTCCTAATGCACAAAGTTTGTAAAAAAATACATAATTTAAGAAATACTGACTCGAATTCCCTTTTTGATGTATTTTTGGGCCAAAATAAGGATAAAGTAAGCAAAATTAGGTGTAAAGTAGGTTTATTATTCCAAATTTTGGGTTTAGGCTAAGGGAAAATTTGGTCATCAAAATTGTACTCAATAGCATAATTAAGGAATTTTTAGGCATAGAATGCCCCCGCAAGAAAAAAATAATAAATAATAAAATAATAAAATACGAGTTAATTTTAAAGGGAAAAAAAAACTACCTTTTTAACATATTTAAAACTTATATCATTATAGGATTACTCATATTGTCAAGTGTGGGTAGTAATTGGGCGTGGAATTAGATTCACATCCAATGAGTACCCACTGTGCATATTTTTGAGTATATCCACACTAATAAAATTTGAAAATACATGGAAAAATGTGTTTCTTCAATAATTCCCCTACTATTTTCCTTGTTGCAAAATTAACACTCAATATGATATTGATGTCTCTGGCTATAGCACTTAATTTTTAGATAGAGAAAATGGATGTGAAAACAACGCTTCTACATGGAAACTTGGAAGAAAAAATCTACATGAAACAACCTAAATGATTTGCAGTAAAGGGAAAGGAGAAGCAATCTCTAAGGATGTAGTGCCAAATGTTTGACTCATACATGCACGTATTGGGATTTGGGGACCTTCACACATTTTTTTTTCTAGGAATGGAGATCAAAGGAGATTAAGAAATTAAGGAACTCTAGGTAAATCACAGGAAGGACACTGAAACAATTTTGAAACATTTCAACATGTAAATGTGAAAATTGGTTGAGGTGCTTGTTTCTGTGGGGGAAAGACTAAATTTTTGAGAGTGTCCAAAGAAAAGAAGAAATAGATGATGTTCCATGTGTTCCATATGGTAGTGTTGTTGGTAGTATAATTTATGCATTAGTTTGCACTTGATCAAACATTGTTCATGTAGTGGGAGTATTGAGAAGATACATTTCAAAACTTAGAAAATAGCATTGGACTCCTGTCAAGAGAGAATTTAGGTACTTGCATGCCACACATTATCATATTTATTGATATTAATGAATGCCTAAGGATGATAGTGAAAAATTTGTACTTTAGTTTGTTAACATTGGCTAGGTTTGTGATCTAGATAGGAGAACGTCAAATACTGAGTACATGTTCAAGTTGTTCAGTAGAGTAGTAGTTTGGATGAATAAGAGACAATCAGCCATGGCACTAGTTATGATGGAAGATGAATATATCAAAACCAATCACATAAATAAGGAAGTAGTTTGCTTGTGGCAATTGTATTTAGAGATTAAATTTTCTCAAGAAGCGATAAGGATATGTTGTGAATAGTAGAGTGAAATATTCCTGGAAAAGAATGCAGTTTATCATTCAATGAAAAAGCACATGGGTGTACAATAACATCTATTTAGGGAGATAGTGGAAGGAAGGAAGGTGCTGCTAGTAAATCAAGACACATTGAATAATGTTCTAGGCTTTGTAAAAAATGTTGATGAATGATGTGAAGGTCTCTTGGTGTAGAGAGATAGTCTGAATTGGTGCCTTGGTTCACTAAAAAGTGGTATTTTTTGTTGCTACAATTAAGAGAGTAAGTGGAAGAATTTTTAGGTGTTATATTATTTATAGAAGTATCTCAGTCAATTGGAATTTAGTTGGTCAACTAGCTAGACAGATGGATCAATTATTGATGAGCCTTAACAATCTATTCAAATAGATCAACTAGATGAGGAATTGATTGGATGGTTAAGATATGTTAGAGGTTGACAGTCAAGTCAAGAACAAGTTAGTAGCTTATTTGATGATAGTAACCATAGTTGAAGTTTATCAATAATCAAGCAGTCAACAAGTAATCAATTAGTCAATAAAATTTTATAGTCAACTGGAATAGTTGAGATATATCATAATCGAGCATGTGTGTAGTTGATAAAGACTAGTAGTCAAATAGTGCTTGAAGGGAAATTCACTATAGTTGTACTATGTTAGACAGGTTTAATAATCTTGAGATTCTTACGATATTAGAAAATAGGATTTGGGTTTCTTATGTAAGAATATGCCTATAAATAAAGGATGATGTAAGGCTCAAAAAATATAATATAAACTTATTGACCAATATATATTAGTGTATATATGAGTGTATTTGTCTTAGGTGTCAACCAAGGTTGAAATTTATTGTGACCTAGCTACGTATTTGATGAATGATAAATGACTGTGAAGATATAAGTTTGGTTTGTTTTCCTTAAGGTTCCAAGGTAAATTCTTTATGTACTTTGTAAATATGCATGTGTGTTTCATGTTTAGTTTTTTTGTAAATTTATTCTTGAATGATTTATGCCAATTCATACTTTTACGCTGGTTTATATATCTGATAAATATATATAATTAGATGTAAAGATTTGGTCAATTGGATTCAGTGATCCAACAAGTGATATCAAAGGTCACTAAAAAGATCTGGTAAATTGAATACATACCCACATATCAAAGGCTATATCTATAATGAATATAATGTAGGAATTTACAGCGTAAGTTCCTTACATAGAACATCAAAGGAAACTGCTCACAAACAGATCACAAATTAGTACACTAGTATTCTTGACATGGTTAAAACCCTCAAAAAGGGAAATAGTCCATGGCCTGAGCCAACACGACCACTTCAAGCAATTTATTAATGTAAAATAAAGAAAATTTACATAATATTCTCTCATGAACGGTCACCTAACAAATGACCCTCCATGCTCTTTAAATAGAGATCATGGAACAATTAGGTGTTAAGCCACAGATCAAGTGTCGATAATACCGAGGAGAGAATGAACCATTGGATCACTTCATGTCTAGATCATATCATGATCGTTAGATTGTAAGTTACAAAAAGTACATACTAAAGAAACACACTTTACCTAACTATACACTAGACTAAGTTATATTTAATTATTTCCTGTGTTGGAATATCATAACATCCCCCCATAAGAAGAGCTTGGGATAGGATTTAAGGATGTACAAATATGACACAATAGGAGAAGGAAGGAGACATTAGAGCATATCCGCCTTTAGTGAAAACTTCTTGAACTCTAGCCATAAATCGAATTTTAGTAAACTTCGCCTTTGTTAGAGACTTTGTAAAGATGTTTGCAACTTGGTCATTGGTTGAATAATATTGCACTTCAAGAAAATGAAATTGAATGAGATTTTTTATGAAGTGCTTGTGTAGTTCAATGTGTTATTTTCGCTGATGTTGGACTAGATATTTTCATAGTTGAATGACACTTTGATTATCACATCAAAGTGTAGTCAGATTCTGCTACTGAAAACCAAACTCTCACTAGATCTAACGAAGCCGCCGCTTCCTTATTAGCTTCAATGGCGCCACGATACTCTATTTCTTCTGAAGAAAGAGATATGGCACCTTGTTTCTTGCAATCCCATGTAATAGGTCTAGAACCAAGAGCGAAGACATAACCTAAAGTAGAATTCTGATCATTAGGGTCACCAGCCCAATCATAATTAGTGAAACCAACCAATAGAGAAGATGCTTCTACATTTTAATAAATCCTAAACTGAACTGTACCTCGAATGTAGCGAAGTATTATTTTAGCTACTTTCCAATGACTTTCATGTGGGTTTTTCATAAATTGAGCAACATGGTCAACAACAAGGGAAAGTTCAGGATGGGTATGGGTCGGATACAAAATTTTTACAACAAGCTTACGGTATAAGGTAGCATCAACTTTAAGGGAAGCACAAGTGGCTGAAATTTTGGTCTGGGCCTGAAAGGGAGAAGGGGCTAGCTTACAGTCTTCCATGTGAAAGTGGCGTAGAAGATCACAGGCATACTTGGACTAGGAAAGGGAAATACCTTTTTTGGCTTGCAAGCCTTGAATACCAAGAAAATAATGCAAGTGTCCTAAGTCTGTCATTTCAAACTTATTTTGAAGGCTAGACTTCACATGGTTCATAAGGTTAAGATCACTACCGGCAAGGATAAGATCATCAACATAAAGAACAAGAATGATAAGAAAATTACCCACTTTCTTGGTGTAGACAATATTATCATAATAACACCTATAAAAGCTAGTATCTAAAAGAGATCTATCCATTTTGGCATATCAAGCCCAAGGGGATTTCTTAAGAAAATAAAGGGATTTCTTAAGCCGACATATAAGGCTAGAGTCTGTTTGTTTAAAGCCAAGAGGTTGTTCCATATAGATCTCTTCATGCAATTCCCCATGCAAGAAGGTGGATTTAACTTCCATCTAATGGATTTCCGATTTGAAATAGGTAGCAAGGGAAAAAAAAGTTAGATAGAGTTCATTTTGGCAATAGGGGAGAAGGTTTCAGTATAGTCAATGCCTTCAACTTGTGAAAAACCCTTAGTAATAAGACAAGCTTTATGTTTATCAATTTTTTCATTTGGTCCCATCTTGGTCCTATAAATCCATTTGCATCTAACAAGTTTTCATCCCTTTGGAAGAGGAACAAGGTCCTATGTATCTTTTACCAATACTAAACATTATTATTCATTCATAGTGGCGTCCCAATCTGGATGGTCTGAAGCTTATGCAAAGGTGTCAAAATCATAATTCACAAAAGATAGAGCCATTAAATAAGAGGCTCTATCAAATTGAGAATGTGTACAACGTTGATATAGGATCACCTACAAGAGCAACTACTACATCCTGAGTAGCACAAGCCCATTTTGGAAGCTGAGGAGTTGATGGAGGATCTGAGAAGGTGGGGGAGGCTTGTCGGGCAATATAAATGCAATATTTACACCAACATTTAATTTGTCAATATGGGTAAGTAAACTTATAGGCGTAGCACAATATATGCTAGAATACGACCTCAAGGATCTGTCGAATAAAAACTAAGCTCTTGCAAGAAATTCAAAAAGGCATCATCCAAGAAAAGGAACAAGACTTTTCAAAAGTAAAGTAAACACACTTTGGGAATCTACTTCTAGCTACTATTCTAAGTTGAGTTGACTCATGCAGTAAGCTTTCCTCAGGTATCCAGGGGACAAGGGAATGTAGGTCCCATTCAAAATAATGTGATTCACAAAATAAAGGATGCAAAACCTCTTAAAAGAAACTATCAAGCACATCTAAGTGCCATGAAAAACAATGATTGAATTTGAATTGGATAACAATAAATTCCCATTCTGCGGTCAAACATACATCAACCATCAACACAAAGGAGTGTGGGAAATGTGCCAATGTATGAATGACCCGAATTGGTGCAAAAATGTTTGTGCATGCACAAATGGTGTAGGAATGTTGGTGTAGGAATGTTAGTGTAGGCACAACTGGTGCAGGAATGTTGGTGTAGGAACTGTTAGTACCTACCACAAAAGAGCCTATCATTAATGACACTTTCACATCAAATTAATAAAACAAGAATAGTTCATAGATCAACAAATGGCATCTCTAAATAATAACTTAATAATGCGTAAAAATAATAACAATGATTATAGACACTTAGTATAGGCATACAATTATTTAGTAAAATCATGAAAATCTGGACAAAATGGATGCTCAACACTCCTCCATGCTGACCTTCTTGCATGTCCTCATGCAAGCCAAATTATACGATTATGGAAGAAGATAGGGGAAACATTTAAAGATCAAACTATGCTTCCCAACAAAAGTGTTAGCAATAAGCTTAGCAAGGAAATATTAAGATATCATGGCATGCCATTTTTAAAGCATTCATCAAGTCTACAACATCACTATTATAGTGCCAACTAAAATCATGTTACATCCCCTATGAAAGTATCAAGTGCAGGGATGATAAAATTACAACAATATCAAGTACAAGAAAGCAATGCTTTGGACCATACATTATGGAAAAGGAGTCTTTCACCTTTATCCTTTATGATAAACATTGCATACCTTCTGTCTTATTTCTTCCCATAGTTGTATTAACATTCATGATTAAAAAATAAAATGTTTGTTGAAAAGGTGTAATTTCAAGAAGATTACCACAAGATTCCTACACCTACTATAACAATCTTGTACCTAGGTCATGTAGTGCTTATTTAGAGGAAACCACAATCAACACACATTGTTGTCCATCAACACCTAGTGAGTAATCATCCCTGAGCAATTCGTCACTCTAAATACCATAAAAAAATGGAGTTATGATACTAGAAAAGGGAAATAAAAATAGAACAAGATGACACCTTCCTAGACCAATCAATAAACTGTTATGCTTCTTAACTTGCAAAAGATACCCAAATACAGAATATGCGAAGAAAAGAGATCGAGAACACAAAATGGAAAAGACTTTATTATTCAGAGAGAAATGTTCACTTGCCTCTTCGAGGGGGCAACCTCCAATAGAGCAGAGCTTGATTACAAAAATAAGACACGATGCTCCTCGCAGGGAGTTACTATCCTTTATATATGACTCCTACAAGTAATACCACAGGTCAATACCGCTTATTACTAATACCATCTATCTAATACTACGACCCATTTGCAACTAACTGTGGTTCCTTTATTAATTGCGGATTAACCACTTACAATTATTAATATGGGCTTTATTGACTCTTAACCATGATGTGGTCCCATTACATAGATAAGGGGGTTAGGGTGGGACCCTAACATGCCCACCCCCTTAAGACTAGCCTTGTCCTCAAGGCTGAAGCTGCGGAAACTGCTGCAGAATAGTGGCTGGCTCCCAAGTTGCATCGTCTGGAGAGGTGTCTTTCCATTTGACTAGGACTTCCTTAATCATGCGGTCGCGCAGTTGCTTGACTCATGTGTCGAGGACCTATTCTGGTTGAAGCCAGATGGATCCTTCTTCATCCAATTCCGGTAGACTAGTCTGAATTCTGCAATTATTCCCAATCACTTTCTTGACGCATGAAACATGAAAAACTGGATGGATTTTTGCAGTAGGTGGCAAAGCCAACTTGTAGGCCACTTCTCCAATGCGTTGAAGTACTTGATATGGTCCGTAGAATTTGGGAGAGAGTTTCTGACCTCCTTTGTCTTTGAGTGATGTTTTCTTATATGGTTGGAGCCGTAAAAAGACCTGATCCCCTTCTTGAAATTGGCGATCTGAGTGATGTTGGTCTACCTGTTGCTTCATGTGGTTTTGAGCTTGGTGAAGATTCTCTTGAAGATGGGCTAGCATAGTTGCGCGGTGTTGTAGGAGTTGATCCACTGCCTGTACTTTTGAGCAGCCCTTGAGATATGAAGTAGGTGAAGGCAGAAGTTGACCATATACTACTTCATATGGAGTCATTTTGGTGGTGGCATGATAGTTGGTGTTATACCACCATTCTGCCAGAGGTAGCCACTGTACCCAAAGGTGTTGTTTTTCTGAAGTAAAACACCTAA
Organism: Pinus taeda; assembly: GCA_000404065.3. Lineage (NCBI taxonomy): Eukaryota > Viridiplantae > Streptophyta > Pinopsida > Pinales > Pinaceae > Pinus > Pinus taeda. Next base: position 11,094 of record APFE031474810.1, read on the forward strand.
GGTAGGTTTCTAGACATTTTTTGACTACTTCAGTTTGACCATCTGTTTGCGGATGGTAGGAAGTACTGAGTTTTAGTTGAGTGCCTTGTATTCTGAAGAGTTCCTGCCAAAAATTTC
>APFE031474818.1:0-10244 GCA_000404065.3 Pinus taeda
ATTACAAATTACGCTTCACGAATCATTTGAAAACCCAAATAAAATTAAATTTAAAAGTATTATAATGGTAATATTAATTATATGAATTTTAAATAATCTTTCAATTTTCATAGAAGACGAAGCATATATATAAAATCCTGCATTTTTATACAAGAATATGATTGAGAAGAAAGATAAACTAGAGATCCTTATTCTGCATACAACTAGAAGTGTCTATTTGTGTACTTATATAAAACAAATAATTATGTTGAAGGTAAGGACATTCGAGTAGCACTAATTTTCCAAAAGCACTACTTGACTTTTGAGGACATTCGAAGCACTAAGTTTTCAAAAGCATTACTTGATTTTCCAATAGTGTAGCATAGATATTTGTGGTTTTGATTTTTTCCATTAGTGTATCACAGATAGTAGCGGTCTTAATCTTCTTTATGGACACTAACACTTAAATTAAAAGTTGTCTTGATTGGAATTTTTTAGGATTTTTTTCCTATAACATGGTATAACTATTTTTTTTGTTAGGTTTGATTCTAGATCATTTTGTTGACACAACTCATTCTCAACTGGTTGTGTTAGTAAAATATGACCGGATCACATTCATAATATTATGACTTAATTCCAATTGGAAAAACCCATCATCTCATTAAACTACATCCGATCTTATCAATATAAATTAATATTAAAACCTAACCTAATTGAAATAGATCTCAAATACATTAATGAGCAATATAATTATGTCTCTTTAATCATATAACTACTAGGGAAAGATTTAGTCTCACAAGTTTCATGTTTCACTTCCAAACTGCTTCAGGCGCTATTTCTTCTGTTGAAAGAAAAACGAGTGGAACTGTCTCCATGTTGAACTGGGATTCCACAAGCCCAGTGTGGTGTATTACAACATATACACAACAAAGAGAGAGATTTTCAAATCGAGATATTGTGAATCTTGATATAGTACGGAGAAAATGCGGAGACAAGCCATTCAATCGATAAACACTGTCACCCACATCGTAGTTTATAGAAAAACACAATGCAACGACAATGGAAACTCACTAATACCAGAAGTTACCCACAAGGGAGACAGCAACTGTCAATGGGAAGGGACCCAAAAAGGAAGCTACTGACAAAAGAGATTGAGGTTGTGAACAGAGGGCACTAACAATGAACGTACCGACAAAGGAAGGTGACTGACATCGAAACAGATGAGTGAGGTTCCTTTTTTATAAGTGTAGTTTTCTACATTTATCTATTCATCATCCATAATTTTGTACGCTTACAATGATCTCCTCACTAATTTATTATATAAAAGTTTTTACAAATTGTGAATCATTATGATAGGTTTTTTATACCAAAGTTTGTATTACTAAGGGATTATGATAGGTTTTTTATACCAATGTTTGTATAATTAAGGGATTTTGAAATGTTGGGCGAATATGATAATGTCCATACTTGTTAATAATGGAAGCAAACTTTATACAAAATAAACATAATTCAGAAATAATGATAAAATATTGATTCTTAAAACTTTTTATAACTTCGTAGTGCCTTTCTAGAGTGATGGTTCTTATCAAGGATTTATAGAGTTTTGTTAAAAAAGATAGCAACCACAACACCAAAAATTTACTCGAATTGTATTAGGAAAAAAATCAACAACTATTTTATTACTAGTAATAATAATTACATGCACCTTCGCAGGCTAGCTCAACTCTCAATTTCTCCATGCTCAATATTGAATGAACTCAATCTTATTTATAGAAGAATTCTTCTTTATATTATAGGAGAAACCTTTCATTACAATGGAGGAGAAGTTTCTTTCACATTCTATAAATCGTCATTACATTCGAGAAGAATATTTGAGACAAAAGTAAAATTTAAAATATATACACTCTCACCCAACCATATTTGAACTTACACTTAAATCTTTGCATTCACTCTTAACTATATTTGGCTCACACTTAGAAATCTCCCACCTGAGACCAAATATTAGAGTCAATAATGTTTTCCCAAAAATCTTTCATCATGTTTGTATCACACTAGGCAAGGTTCTACAAAGCTTCTTCTTATCTCTCGGGAACATTTTTGTTAACATGTTGTTTGGATTTCCTTCAGCATGTATTTTCTCCAACTGTAGTAGCCCATCATCTAGTATTTGGGGAATCCAATGGTATCTAACAACAATATGTTTTGTTTTAAAATGATTTTGGGTTTTCCATTAGGTTAACAACGCTCTCACTATCACATTGCAACACATATTTGTCTTGTTTTATTCCTAACTCTTCTAGAAAGTGTTGCATCTATAACATTTCTTTAAAATCTTTCGTTGCAACTATATATTCAACCTTTATTTGTGGAAAGAGCTACTACATTCTGCAATTTGGACACCCAAGACACTATTACACCTACAAAAGTATATAAATAGCCAGTGGTAGACTATCTATTGTCCACATCTCTAGGCATATTTCATATGTATAACCTTCGAGTTTGGCATTATTGTTACCAAAACATAAACAATAATTACTAGTACCATTGTGATATCAAAAACTATGCTTTACCACTTTCCAATGTTGTTTTCTCAGATTTGCAAGAAGCCTACTTACAACTCCCATTAAATATGAAATAATTATTTGGGTACTTAACATAACATACATCAACCAACCAACTATTGAAGTGTACGGATTCCTTCTCATTTCTTCTTTCTCTTTATCATCATAGGGACATAAGTCATTACTTAGGTGTAAGGGGTGTACCAACTGGATTGGCATCATTCATATTAAAATTGTCTAACACCTTTCCAATATATTTTTCTTATGATAACCACAACTTTTTGTTCTTTCTATCATGTATGGTTCTCATGCCCAATATTTGTGGTACTGGAGCACATGAGTAGGATGGATCTAATATCATCATCTAGAGTGATTTTTATAGATGCAAGTTGACTAGTAATTACATTAAATTCATTTAAGTAATCCACAGCTAAAACACCCTCTTATATCTTGATATTATATAATTTCATCATGAGGAAAACTTTCTTTGTTGTCATGCCCTTTTCCTATAGGTCATGGAACTTTTTCCATAAACCTTTTGTTGTCTTCCCCTAAGCCACATTGAAGTACACATACTTTTCCAAGTACTACCGAATTGTAGCAATGGCTTTCCTACCTAGCTTCTTCCAATATTTTTCTACCATCATTGAGGGTTTATTTTCTACTCCCTCAATTGGAAAGCATTGATCATTCAATATCAATATATCCTCCATCTAATATTTCCATAGGGTAAAATAGACCATTAAGATCTCATATCTCATAACAATATCCATATTTCTCAAAGACTAGCACAAAAACCATCTTTGATACAAGTGTTAAAAGACAACAAAAAATAAATATTTAAAATAAAAATAAGAAAAAATTGTGAGCCCCATCACGAAAATTACTTGGAAACCCAACAATGTACTAGAAAGAACGGGAAAAGATCAATAACTCTTTTATTACTGGCAATAATAATTAGATGCACCTTCGCTTGTGAGATCAATTCTCAATTACTCAATACTCAATATTGAATGAACTTCTTATTTGTATAATAATTCTATTTTATATTCAAGAATAATCCTTTCCTACCATCGAGGAGAATTTTATGTTACATTCTAGAAGTCTTCATTACATTTTAGAAGAATATTTGAGAGAAAAGTAAATAAAATATAAAATATTTACACTCTCACCCAAACATATTTGAACTCGCACTTAAATATTTCTGCTCACCCTTAAATATTTGCATTTGCTCTTAACTATATTTTGACTCACACTTAACATGTTTGACTTATTGAAACATTTACTTGTTTTGTGGGTATATCTATCTTTCCCTTTAAATATTCATAATATATACGTTTTTTAAATTTATTTTGTGAATATAATAGAAACTTTGTCGTGAATGAAAGAAATTGTATGCTAATATAAATGAGTAAAGCAATGGAAAATTATATATAATATATATATAATACATATATAATATAATATATAATATATATTTTTTGTTAGCGTTTTCCAAATTTATTTAATCTAACATATGGAGGATTTACTTTGATATGGCTAGATGTCAAGTTTTATTAAGACTTGACATGCAACTAGAAGCTACATGTATTTAAAAAAAAAATCCACAAACAAATTAGATGAGAAAATATCTCAACTAAACATTAAATTAAGATCCTTTTTAGTTGGTCTAAAACTCTCAAATCCAACTAACTAACAATCAAACATCTCACATAGTAATTACATTTAGTGATGACAAATATTATTCAATATCACAAGACAAGTAGTAGTTAAATCTCCAACACCCTCCCTTAATGAGTACTTATCTTTGATCTTCTTGTCTCACAAAGTCTTCATTAGGTTCACTAATAATTTTGTAAATCGAGTAGAGTGGACTCCATCAAGTTGTCCCATAACCTTCATAAATGTGTAGTTGGCAAGTTGAATTCCTGAGTTCCAATGTTCAACTCTTGAATTACATATATCATGAATTCAATTACTGAATAACATCTATAAGTTGTCACATAACCTCACTAGCAATCCACTCTCACGTCTTCAACAACTAAAGAGGGATCCTTACCTATATCAACAACTTCCAAACTAACTAGACAACCATAAATGTTGAGTTTAACTTCCACTCAATCTCTTCAATATACAATTGCTTCAAACCACAATCAATTCCTTCTTTGCAATCACCAAACTATTAGTAATTCTATGGATATATGTCCATATACTAGGATACATGGGTGTTAACCGTTGTACTGGCTAATTATTTAGAAAAGTAGTCTAGATACTAATTCTACTATAGTTAGTATTACAAGATTACCTTCATTTGATTTTGAAAATTCATCATCATTTTATAAAGATAAGCATAACAAAATAATATATAGTTGTTGATTTTTCAATCTCTCCTACTCAATCCATCTCACAAGGTGTTGAACATAATATCTCTGATAGGAATTATCCTTTCCATATGCATTATTATTATGATTTTGGGCATTTGTCTTACCATCGCCCCCACATTAAAATATTATAAAACCCATTTCCATCTCCTTTTGCGTGTTTGAATTTGAATACCTAAGTTTTGGGGTTATTTATTGCTTCTACACTAGTCTTATTTGTTTCTTAATCATGTGTTTAGCAATGTTCACATCCTTGGGAACCACATCTCCTCTATATTTCTCGTGCCTTGGGTCGCACTTCGCCATCATCCATGTCAACTCGAATGTATTATTTGTGATCTACAACCATCAAATTGCTTGAGGTACGTTTTTTCTATGGAGATGATGAGATCATTGGAAGAAATCACAAAGAGTTTATGCAAGTAGAGAACCAAATTCATTTGAAACTTCATCATCTTAGGGTTTCCCACCATCATTTCTGACAAAATTGATAGCTTGTGCGCTTCAACGGTTTGACCTCCAATAGCCCTTGACAACAAGGCCATCCCCAATTTGAGAACTTTTGAGTGTTAAGAGAACACATTGGATTGATGGTTGAAATTTTCCATTCCTGGTCGCACTATCCTCACACCGAAGATCCATGTAGACTTTAAATGTAGCAAGGTTCTACACTAGCGGGAGCCTTCACAAAATCTAAGTTCTATAAGTCCCCATGTTCTGGAAAAATCCTTTGACAGAAAGCCTTCTCCATGTTTCTACAATCAAGCAACAAATGCAATTAACACTCAAAAGATGGAATTTTCCCACACTTAAGCAAATCTAGCATATAGTAAAAAAAAAAAAATTACCCATCTAAGTTATTCTTTTGCACAATAAATTATTCTCATATCGCTTTCATATTCCTTGGCTCTCCCTTGAGGGAGTTATCCCAAAGAAGCTATGAAACCAATTTAGAAAGAATAATTGCACACACAAACTATATTTTCATTCTATTAAACACTCATATAAATACATAAAGTATTGGTTTAAGATAGAAATATTATCTTAAACAAACAATCAACTAGTTGAGAAATATCTCAATTAAACACTAAAAGGAAAGATATTTTAGTTAGACTAAATCTCTTGAATTCAACTAACTAACAATAAAATAAATCACATAACAATTACATTTTATGATGACCAATATCATTCAATTTGCACAAAACAAGTAGAAGCTGAAACTCCAACACATGTGTCTCCTTGATAGTTGGATAGTGAATTATACTCTAACTTTTAGTTGTGTCACCTATGCAATATTCCCATAACATTAAAAATACAACACATGTACTACAAGTTCACAAAAAATTCTTGTGATCTTTACTAACTTTATCATGTCAAGATTAATTTAAGGTATTCTAATAATCATGATTTTTCTACCACTTGAACTTAAGATGTATTATTATTTGATAATTTATTTATTTTAATGGTGATTTGAATTTCATTATTATATTAAAGATATTGTAAAAATTATCATCTATATTATTTTCAATAAATTTATAATAGTTCAAGTCTTAACAAATTTAAATATTACCAAATTACCAGTTTAAATAATTTATATAAATTGTCAACTTTTTCTTCCATATAACGATTTTTATAAATTAGTAAAAAATAAAATTAACAATACAAATTCTATATTTTATATATAATAACTCCAAAAAAAAAAATTAATAAAAATACATCCAATTGATGTAAAACACACAAACCATTTCCACCAATCAGCACACCTTTAAAAATAAAAAAAAATACCTTCCACACACAACATGGTACTAATGGCTCCTACCCAACTTCAAAGTTCCTATAATGCTAAAGAAACCGTATTTGATATGTTTCTTTGTTTTACTAGCTCAATGAACGTGGAAATAATCCCAATTAAAGTGGGCTATAATGTGGGAGTGAAGTATATTTTAGAAATATGTTCGACTAAACTTCCATGAATATCAAGGTAATTAAATCCATTTTACATACATCACAATGATTAAATCCGATGAAATCAAATTTGTTGAAATTGGTTTTACACCTTAAAAATTGTTGGAGATTTAGATATTACTAGTATTGTGTATATTGAATAATCTTTCTTATTTTTTATTATTAAATTGTTGTGTAAATTGTTCGGTTATTAATTAGTTGGATTTGTGAAATTTAGCATAATTAAAATAATTTTTAATAATTAATATGAGAGTTTAATGTAAGTTCTTCACTAGAAAACTTAGAAATATTTAAAATATTTGAGAAAAATGTGAGATTAATTTACTGTAAAAATAAATTAGCTCCAGTCTGTGAATTTGTTTTCTGTGGGACGTGAACCTGTGTGGAGTCTATGTGTAGATTCAATGTGTGGATTCTGTGTGTAGAAGCATTATTTTATGTGTAGACTCAACGTTGCAAGAAAGGTTTCCCGGTTGGGTGTCACAACATAGAAAAGGTGGTTGATACATGAGAAGATCCTCTAGAATTTTTTCTAATATTGCTTGCTCCAAATACTCTATTGCACCTGCAAATTACTGTGCATAGATTGTAGGGTGTAAGCAACAAGCACACAACTCTCTTTACATTGTCTTCTCAACAACTTACCGATGTGGGGTTGGGATGGAGTACAATAACCAATAAGACGTTGCAAGAATTCTATTTGTTGGGACTTTGCATCAAGGACTAAGAGAGTTGGAAGCAGCCATGGATTTTCTGAAATTTATATATGAATAGATCGAGTACATGAATGTGCAATTATTTTATTTCATACGTGGTAGCATTGAAAGGAGAAGGCTCATTTCACTCTATCAGTGGATATGGGTCTATCAATTTGAAGGCACTAGTGGAATCTTGAAGATCACCATCTCCTCTATGGAGATCAAGGGGATGATCAGCTAGCTTGAACCTGAGTACTTCACCATTAGCAAGTTGACTAATGGCCAATGATAGTAACAAAGGTATGGGATACATAGCAGATAATAGATTTGAGTTTGCCTAGGCATAAATAAACAACTTCTTGGATATCAATATTTCTAAGTAAAGGAACATCAAAGCATCACATCAATGTCGATAGCTATAATAGTTCAATTCATTGTGAGCTCCTTAATTCAATTATTTTTTAGCTATTTAATGTCATTGATCATGTACGTTATCAGCTTAATGCTTAGCATGCATGGTCCATTTGGTGAAATCATCATCAATTCCTTACTCTTGGTTGATGTTCTTGTAGTGTCGAGTCTCAGCTGAGGTCCTCTCAGTGAATATTTTCTTTAGCAGAGTGTACTTAGGTGATGGTATTTTCCATAATAGTATGTTCCAGAGATCATTTGTGGAGGAGTGACCTATTGATATTTCCATCATGAGTGAATATGTCATTTTCGTTACAAAATTTGTATATCAATCATGAGTGAATATGTCATTTTTGTTGCAAAATTTGTATATCCACCCTAGATTGTTGAGTACACTATGGATGTCATTTCTTCTTACAGTTTTTGGTGACAGACATTGTCTTACCTCTTTGCAATCCAATAACAAGCATGGATGCATACCCCACCAAGGTGTTAGAGGCCTTACTTTTTTCTGGAACATGTACCAATATAGTATGGATGTCTAAGCAAACTAAATGATCTTAATTTTGGTGCTATTATTATTCTGTCATTATTTGGTAGCGATTTGTTTCATAGATATAGATACATTGAGTCATAGGCATTGTGTAGGTGGTTGGATAGTAATATTATTTCCATATATTTTTGTAAAAGCAAATGATGATAGAAATCTAATGGATGTAAATCTCAATATGGATGGGTTTCTATTTAGTTTTGAAGTTTTTGATTTAGGGAAGCATCTCTCATTAGTTGATGAAGACATGAGATTCGTCTGGTAATGAGGTTATGCGATGACTTGTGAATGTTGTTCATTAATTGAATTTAGGAGATTGATGATTTAGAGTTCAAGAGTGGGACTCAAGAATCCAACTTACCAACTACTCCTTTAGACACAACATGTCACTCTACTTGGTTTCGAGAATGATTAGAGAAGTTAATGAAGACCTTCCCCGATAATAATAATAATGACATGTACCCATTAAGGGAGCGTGTTGGAGATTTAGCTCCTACTTTTCTTCTGCATATTGAATGATGTTACTCACAATTAAATTTAATTGTTGTGTGAGATTTTTGGTTGCTAATTAGTTGGATTTGAGAGATTTAGTATAATTAAAATACCCCCTAGTTTGGTGTTTGGTTGAGGTATTTTCTCAACTAATTGCTTGTGTGGTTAATATAGTATTTCTATCTTAGACCAATACTTGATATCTTTATATGTGAGTTTAATGTAATGCAACTATGGTTTTTTAATTTGTGCAAATATGGTTGTCGGTAACATCTTCATCGAATTCTTTGAAGCCAAAGCTCTCAACTCTTAGCATAAAAATCCGAATTGTTGGTTCCAGTTTTTCGATGACACTTTTGTCATTTGGAAACATGGCATGACTGAGCTTCATGCTTCTTTCTTATCTCAACAACATTTCCCCTCATATTCAATTCACCATGGATATTGAATCTAACAAATGCCTCCCCTTCCTTGATGTCCTTGTTTCCCGACAACCTGATGGTTCCCTAACACATCATGTTTACTACAAAAACACCCACTATGATCATTATCTCCATGTACATTCTCACCACCACCCATCCCAAAAGTCATTTGTTCTCAAAATTCTCATCTCTCGAGCCCTCTGAAAAATCAAAACTTTTCCAAGCTTTCAAAGCCATAACTACTCCTCATCTCAAATTTGTAATCCTTTCATGATGCCTCCAATCCCAAACCCCTTTTCATTTCACCCTCTCCTCCCAAAGGTTAAGTCACTCTTCCTTATATTAAAGGGAACGATGACCTCATTTCTTAAGTCCTATCAGAAAGGAACATTAAAACCACTTTTCGACCTCGGAAAACTTTGAAGTAGATGTTTTGATTGGCCAAAGATAAGACTAACCTCATGCTATGTTCGGGGTTTACCAAATTCCTTATTCATGTGGGAAGCCTTATATTTGCCAGACAGGTCGTCCCTTCAAATCTTGCCTGAAGGAGCATATAGTTGCTACTAACCATCTTCGGTTATCAAAGTCAGCCATTATTGAACACTCATTTAATTCAAAACACCTTATTTGTTTTGATCAATCCAAAAGATTAGACCTTGTTGCTTTTCACAACACTCGTTTCATCATGGAAGCTCTCACAAAAAAAAAATATCCAATAATTTCAATAGAGAAGATGATTTTAAATTGAGTCAATCCTAGAAGTTCGATATACATCATGTTTC
>APFE031474820.1:0-10882 GCA_000404065.3 Pinus taeda
ATTCTACATGTTTTTGTTGACATATATGTATCAAAAATTAAAAAATATATATATTTTTAAAAAATCACTCCCGGATTCACTCCCAAACCGGGAGCTTCTGAAAATGGTCGCTCCCGCTCCCGCTCCCGCTCCCAAGTAACATAGATGCTGTGAGCCTGTCACTGTGATTTTGTGAGTGTGGTCTCGCTGCGGCCTGCCCAGTGCCGGGATCGCTGTGAGTGTGGTGACGTGGTCTTGCAGTTGCTGCCAGCCTACCCCAGTGCCCATTGCCAACACCTTCCAGCTTTAGCCTTCGGCGTTGACACAGCCTCACACAGGTATGTACCGCATATGCTGGCCCATTGCTGCCTTTAATTAATCCACGGGTGACAGAACAAATGTATATAACTTGCAGTGTGACTGTGTACAAGTTTACAACCTGTTACTATATTAATATATATATCAAACCTTGTCTGAGCTCGCCTAAAGTTGTCTTGCCCACGTTTCTCCCTTTTTTTTGAACTCGATTTGGGTTGTCTCGGACTCTCGGTCACGCTTCTCCCTTTTCTGAACTCGTTCGATGATTGTCATCTCCGATAGGGATATGGTCAGCTCAGCCAATGCCAATGAATGATCGCATTCTCACTTGCAAGTTGCACGTCAGTCAATTTCTCTGGGATCATGCCCACATTAAGTTCACATGGCCATCCTACATTTTTTGTTCATACCTTGTGACCTAAATACCTTCTTATAATCATTTGACAAAAAAAATTTCAATGTCTGCCTGCTGGGTTAAGTTTCCCATTCGTATTTTAAGGGTCAAAACATTCTCCATGGCTTCCTTTGAGGCCAGTGCTTTCAAGAAATATTTTTGGGGCATATCCTCAGTTTTCAGGCTTCCAGTAGATGAAGAAACGTATTGACTGGTGGTTTGACAGGATTATCACAGCTAACACTTGAACAGGTCAAATTCTCAAGCTGTCAAAAGATAAAATATGCTGTTCTGAAAGCATAGTTCTGAGTCCCAATGATGATATATATGATGTTGCTAACTTTATCTCTCAATCGTGAATCCGTGATTACATATCATATCAGTTGAACCTAGGAATAAGTGAATCTGGCTATTGTTTGGCAACTAGTGTAATTTGTTTAGTGGGAAAGTTTTGATCCTCATATGATCAATGATGTCATCATTGATATTTATCTTTATCTGTATTGTGTGACGCGTAACAATAAAATCAGTTACAAAAACGTGGCCTTCTAATTGTCTTTATTGCAGTCTTGTTTGCATCCTCAAATTAAGAATTTCAGGAACAACTTCAGGTGTTTTAACTTCTTTTGCTGAATACTATTTAAAAGAATTTCAAGGTTGCTTTGGCAACAACACCAAGTGGTTCCTCTTGTCAATTGGAACTCAGAAAGTGTTTCCTGCAAGCATTTATGAAAAACAGATTTTGTCGGAGTGTGCTGTAAGTGTCCACACTCAAAATAAAAAGTGAATTAATTGACCCTCTTTTTGGTCTGATAGGGATGGCTTCTAAGAAGTCTACAGTTTTCCTTGTATCTCTATTGCATGCTGTTGATAGGCTCTGACTCCTGAGTCCTGACTCATAGTTCATCTATGAATATTAATATTTTTTTTTATCACGGGTCATGTGTAAATTACTAAATAGTAATATATATCTCCTCTTTACTTCAATCAGATTATTGTATTGTCAAGTTTTGCTACAGGGTGTTTACTTCTCTTTGAGTCTGAACATTGCTTCCATCTCCCATGGTCCTCATCATCTCTCGTCACCTGTTAATGCATCTCCCTAAATTGAAATTATGGTCAAAGTTTCAAACAGAAAGTTTTCATTAATTGCTTTGGTTGATGCAAGCTGTTTGTAAAAAAGTTTCAACCAAAAAAATATATTGTTTGCATTTATTTTATCATTGCAAATTTTGATATCAAAGCAATCATGTCTATATTGGAGGGCCAAGGCTAGCCATAATGGTGAAACACTGAAAGATATACATCACGTCCGTGACAGTGCTGTGGAGTCCCTACCCACCTACCTGACCAAGATATTTGGCCTTCAGAATTGTGATCCTATATGAGGATGGCACTGCTTTGATGCCCTGATTTATAGATAGCCCATGGTGCATGCTGCAGATTCTCTATCTCCCTGCCTACCCACCTTACAAAGAATTTTGGCCTTCAAAAATGCAACGTGGCCTGAGGATGGCATTGTTTTGATGCCCTGCTTTCTGGATGGCCCATAGAGCATGCTGCAGATGTTCCATCATGTCTGTGCTTAATTTTTCTTTCAGATGTTCAAACTTTCTCTCTAGTACTTGTATGAGTATCGTCTTTCAGCCTTCAGGTGTTCAAATTTTCTCTCTGGTACTTGCATCATCTCTCTGCATCTTTTTGCAAGATTTCCAGCTTGAGGTTGATGTTTTGAAGGAATGCAAAAGATTTGTCCCATTTTCATTTATTCAGTTTCCTGTCTTAAATTTCATTGTCACTGGTCTCTACACTTCCTCAACAATTGACAGGTGCAGACTGACATTGTCCAACAAAAGTCCTGTTCCTTGGATCTGTTCCAGGATAGATTCAGAGGTCTTCAGTTGAAACTTGATACTCTATCACTATGTATTGGGATGTACCAAATGGCCTAAAATTGGTTGTTGGTAAATCATTGACAATTAGCTAAACTCAACCTTTTTAATTATAAAAAAACTAAATGTGACAATATTCCAACTCCCAAAATTACAGTATAAGGCTTAAGTGCATTCCAAACGATAGTCACTCAGTTTTTAACTTTTTTCTTTGTAGACCAATATGTTAACCAAATCTTTAAGTGTGGCATTCAGTATTTATTTTTACATTATACCAAAAACCTTTCATTTTCTAAATGTCACACAATCTGTAGAGTATTTTCTTTGATTATAAATTAGTTCTATTCCCTTCAACTTTCAAGGCTTCAAGTTGAAAGTTTCAAGAACCCCACTCATACAGATGGCAGGAATTAGGGCTGTGTACAAATGAGATCATACTAGGCTGTAGCCTTTGGAGAATATTAAAAAGTCCTAACCCCTTCGCTGCCTCAACACAAACAACTAGAGGTCACAGCCTTTTGACATGCATTAGAAATCATTATTTCATAATTTGTGACTCAATAGGCGTGATTCAATAGATTTTTTTTACTTCTTACTTTTTAATCAAGATATCAAGTTTTATTTATATTTGAATTTCATTATTTTATCATTTATTTAAATTCGAACCTTAATATGCCATTGCCAACAAAAATGCAGACATATTTGTCATGGCACCTCCAAAGTCAACGGCAGAAGCATGGAAATATGTGGAGAAATTGGATGGGCCTCATGGGAGGCATTTGAAATGCAAGTTATGTAATAATGATTTTTTTGGATCTTTAACTAGAGTCATGGACCACTTACTTTCCGTCACTAATGGCAAAGGAGGTGGCGTTGAAGGTTGCAAGAATGTGTCTGCAGAGCTCAAGGAGACACTTCAGAAAGATTATGACAATATACAAAAGGCTAAGAAAGTGAATGAAAACAAAAAGCAACGTGTTCAAACAGAAATTGCAATGAATTACAATTCATTATATGCACTTTCTTCAAGCACGATTGGTGTTGGGAGTTCATCTCAGTCAAAGATTAGTAAATCAAGTGGGACAGCTACATTAAATACTCTTTAGAAGCCCATGCAGAAACAAAAAGTTGATAATGTTGTAGGTGATATGTTTTTTGAATCTGCAATTCCATTTAATGTGGCAAGAAGCCCTTACTTCATCAACGCATGTAAGATGATGGCAGGTTTTGGTAAAGGATATGTCCCTCCTAGTTCTGAGACCTTAAGGACCACTATTTTGAAGAGGTCAAAAGAAAGAGTTACAAACAATTTGCAGAAGATCAAAGACTTTTGGAAGGAAACAGGGTGCACAATTTTATCAGATGGTTGGTCAGATATGAATCATAGACCTCTTACTAATGTGTTGGTTTCTTGCCCTAAAGGGGTACTTTTTTTTAAAGTAGTTGATGCATCAAGGAATAAGAAGACCTTTGAATTTATTTTCAAGATTTTAGAGGAAGCTATTATTGAGGTTGAAGAAGAAAATGTGGTCTAGGTTATAACTGATAGTGCTTCAAATTGTGTTGGAGCAGGAAAAATGGTCATGGATAAATACAGAAAAATATATTGGACACCTTGTGCTGCCCATTGTCTTGACTTATTGTTACATGACTTGGCAAAGTTTCCATGGATTAACGAGACAATTCGGAGGGGGAAACAAATTTCTCACTTCATATTTAACCATCAACTCACATTGAGCTTGTACAGGAATAATGCATCTAGAGAGTTGCTCACGCCTTGTGACACCAGGTTTGCCACATATTATATTACTATCAAAAGGCTAGTTGAAGAAAAAAGGAGTATAAGAGGTGTTTTTTGTAACAATGAGTGGGAAAAGTCTCATCTTTCAAAGGAAGCTAAAGGAAAGGAGTTGAAATAGGTGATTTTAGGGAATGCTTTTTGGGACAATGCTCAGAAGGTCTTAAAAGTATGTGAACCAATTGTTGATATGCTTCGCATGGTTGATAGTGATACCCCTTCCATGGGTTTTGTTTATGAGGGCATGGATCGTGCTAAAGAAGCCATTGCAAAATCTTTTAATAATGACGAAAATGAGTACATTGCAATATGAGAGATGATTGATGAAAGATGGAAGATGTTGCATAGTCATTTACATGCAGCAGCTTGTTATTTGGATCCTCAACTCTTTGGGATAGAAAGAACAAATGATGCAGAAGTCATGAATGGCCTTTATGATGCAATTGAACGGTTGGTCCCTGATCTAGAAGAATGCAGGAGAATTAGAGAGCTGCTCCAAGCATACAAGTTGGAAGAGGGAATATTTGCAAGGTCTAGTGCAGTACAAGATAGGCCCAATATTCCTCCAAGGAGATGGTGGCAGTTTTATGGATCAGAGACTCCTGAATTGCAACGTTTTGCAGTTCGTATTTTGAGCCAGGGATCAAGTGCCTCTGCTTGTGAAAGGAACTGGAGTAGCTTTAACCATATCCAGTCCAAGAAAAGAAACAAATTATTGTCTACAAGGTTGGTAGACCTTGTTATTGTTCGCAGTAATTTGAAGTTGGCCTTGAGTAGTGTGGCCAAAGATGCATCTAGTTCCTCCGAGCCATGGTTTGATGCTGATTTAGAGCCAGAAGAAGATGATATTAGCACTGATGGTGACTCACTAGATGATCCAAATGTTGGAATTCCATCTATTGATGACTTTGATGATCACCATTCTAGTGCTTTTACTATGCCATATGCACATGATGATTGAGAGCTTTTTGATCATACTAGAGTCTAGTAGGCCATAAGTATAGATTATCTATGTTTTTTGAATTTCCTAGAACAATTTTATGGATTTTAACTATTTGGCAATGGTCTTTATGACTTCCTTATTATATTAGCATTGATGATGACTCACTAGATGAGCCAAATGATGGAATTCCATGTGTTGATGACTTTGATGATATTATGACTTTGATGATATTTAAAATTTTGAAATTTGAAGATGTCCTACAATGATGTGTATGTCTAAATTTTGATCATGTTTTGATTATGTGATTTTTTTAAAGATTACTAGTATTTGACATTCATTTAAATTTTGAAGGCTAAAAATTATGTCATTTCTTTTTGCAAACTACTATTGTGTATGTTTACATTTAACTAGATGTTAGAATGATTACATTATTCATGTATGTTTATTAATAAGAATTTGTGTTCATGTGTTTATGGATCGATTTTGAATTTTCTATTATTTTGTCATATATAGATATATATATAAATATATATATTGAAAAATATGTATAGTCGAACCTAATGCCGAACCTCATTCGAACCTGATCGGAAAATTCGAATTCGAATCGAACTTAATTGTTGTCGAACTCGAATTCGAACTCGAACCGTGTGACATAGGTTGGCGGCTCTAACAGTGGCCAGTAGGACTGGTGACTAGTGATGTTTTACAATTTACTTTTGTTGTAGAGGCCATTTAGAGCCTCCTTGGTTGTGTTTTTGTTTTGATCTCTATATCATGTATGTATTGGACAATGCACTGGGTGCCATTTTGATATAATGGATATATTCATGAGCCTACTTTGATCATACGTTGTCTTCTCTCTATATTCTAATGCTTTGTGTTTGGAAACATGAATGAAAATCTTTAAAATTGTTTTTTCATTAAAAAAAATATTTATTGTATTTTTTACAACGACCGAGTCATTGAAATCAAACCAGCCAAGTCGATACCGAGTCGGAGTCGAAGTCAGAGCCAACCCTCGGCCAATTCCAAACCTGAGTCGGAGTTTTAAAACATTGGTTGAAATATGTAACTAGGTTCAGTGTTCATAAATGTAGTTGAGTCACAATGAAATGTACTTATCAAAAGAATGAAGAAAATATTATTATTATTATTATTATAACTAATTAAAGCATGCGTTTCAAACTTGGGTCATCTTGTTTTAGGCCAAAGTCCTCATTGAGTACTTCTAGGATTTATTCTGTCATTAGAGTCATTGTCCATTAAAAGAGACCCTTCTTGGGCTTTTGAATCATGTAAAATGAATTAGTTTTTAGTCAAAAATGAATTTAGTCTCCTCCAAACCAAGTCGGCCCCAAGAAGGGTAATTCGACCTCACTGGAAACTTATATATACAAGGCAGTTCAAATTCATTTGGAGCAATTCACGCTCTCTCATATAGTTCGATATCCAGAAGTTGGAAGCTGGGAAGTGCAAAGTTGGAAAAGCGCTAGAACAAGGCTGGAAAGGAGTGTGAGATTTTGGAGGAAGATAGAAGACACCTAGATTGAAATTTTGGGCCATCTATCTCTCACTTCTGAGGAGTATCTAGGGAGCTCGAAGTTTTCTTTATCTAGTCGAAGCTACTGCTGTTATTGCTACTAGGTCAAAGCTACTACTACAAGTTGATGCTGCTAGGTCGAAGTTGCTATTGAAGAGTTATCATCTACAAGAAGGATTGAGGGCTGACTTGGTGTGTAGGAATTCTTTGTCTAGGTCAAGAGTCTTGGATTATTTCGAGAAACTATTGAAGAAAGAAATGTTGACTGGATTTTCCCCTAGATAGGGGCTTTTCCCTGGTTGTCCACCTACATCTATTGTCCTTGTGCTATTATTTTGGTAATTGCTTGATGAACTAAAAGATAAAAGAATCACAAGTAATTATCTATATAAGAAAATCTTTCTGCCTTTTTTATTTTCTAACATGGTATCAGAGCTAAGGTGAAGAAGAAAAAAAAGGCAAGTTGAAGATCTATTGAAACTTATATACAAGGCAGTTCGAATTCATTTGGAACAATTCACTCTCTCATATAGTTTGATATCCAAAAGTTGGAAGCTGGGAAGTACGAAGTTGGAAAAGAGTTGGAAGGAAGCTGGAAAGGAGTGTGAGATTTTGGAGGAAAATAAAAGACACCTAGATCGAAATTTTGGGCCATCTACCACTCACTTCTTAGGAGTATCTAGGGAGATCGAAGTTTTCTTTGTCTAGTCGAAGTTGTTGTTGTTGCTACTACTGGGTCGAAGCTGCTACTGCAAGTTGATGCTACTAGGTTGAAGTTGCTATTGAAGAGTTGTCATCTGCAAGGATTAAGGGTTGACTTGGTGTGTAGGAAGTCTTTTTCTAGGTCAAGAGTCTTGGATTATCTCAAGAAACTATTGAAGGAAGAATTGTTGACTGGATTTTCCCCTAGATAGGGGTTTTTCCCTGGCTATCTGCCTACATCTATTGTCCTTGTGCTATTGTTTTGGTAATTGCTTGATGAACTAAAAGATAAAAGAATCACAACTAATTATCTATATATGAAAATCTTTCTGCCTTTCCGATTTTCTAACATCTAATGCATGGAATTTCTTTCTTATGGTTATTATTGTGCTCTAATTCATGAAAAATTGTTTAGCCTTTGATGCTATTGGAAAATAGTGCATGTGTTACTCATATGATGATGAATGAATGAATGTTCCTAGGGGATCATTTGCATGTGCATCCTTGAAAATCCATAATATTTTCCATCGAAGTATAAATGTCTAAAGTTGTCGTGTAGTTGCATCGATAAATAGCGAAGTTGTTGCTTTAGGCCTCCTTGAAGAGCTAAGGTGACAAAGTTGGGATAATTTTTCCTCCAATCCTCCTAATAGCCAAGCACGGGTCTTAAATCCTAGTTTGATCACATCAAATTTAATCTTTTCTCTCCCTCTCCCATTTCTACCCTAACCCTAGAGGGTCTCCTAGGGCCTAGTGCGAATTGCATTAAGGTGGTCATCTTGAAGTGCAAATTGGCAAGCCACTGCACTGGGGTTTTCTCTAGGTGCCCTCCAATTTTGAAGCAAATCCTATGGCTAGATTTGGAGAAAATTCAAGCCCTAGCCCCAACATCTTTTCCTTCCCTAGGCTTCTTTGGTTAGCAACTTTTCTTGGGTCATTTATTCCTAAAACTCATTAGAAGTTAATCATTCATTGACCCTTGTCATCCTTGCTTAACCTAGGTATCTCATTCTCATTGAAATTTGTAAACCCTAGGCCTTGCTAAGATCCTCCTAGGCCTTCCTTGTGGTCCCAAACCTTCATATGCTTGTTATCTCACAAAACTATAAGAGAAGTCCCTCTCTCTCTTTAGGAAGCCTTGATCTAGGTGTATCATTCATATTGACTATTATTCCTTCCTAAGTTTTAGGCCTCCTCCCATATGCCTTTCTTGGAGAGCCTTCATCTTGCCTTTGAAGCAAGCAAGCCATTATCTAAGCCTCTACTTTGAATGGGCCTTGGAAATCACATTGTACATTGTTATTGACCTTATCTTTCTAGTGATTTCCTTCATACTAGAACTCCTCCCATCGGTGAAAGTCCATAAAGAGCAGAGGACATTCACTGAGGTGACAGTGAGTCTTTGTGTCACTCGATCTAGTAGTAGTCCCTTTGGAACCCCTCCAAGGACCTCTGCTAGATTGTGTGGTAACATGGACTACAAAGATGACCATATGGCAATGAGGGACATCTGTATGGGTCACGACTACAATTGTTTTCCACCGCAAGTAGACACATCAGTTGTACGGACCAGTGTGGAAAAAGTCTACAAAAAATCGTGATTTAATCCTAAAAACGCGATTTTTTGAACTATACAATTTAATCCCCCGACTTTTTGGTGACTTTTTCACAAAGGAAAAAATCATTATTTTTTCGTTATACTCCCGATTTAATCGGGAGTCGACCCAAAATGTCGGCCTCCCTTCCCAGGTTGTGGACAAAGAGGCCGCAAAGGTGAAAAAACCGTAAATTGAAGCTTCCATCCATGCATTTTCAAGTTATTGCATTGTATTGTTTGTCATACTTCTTGCGAGCATAGCAGTCTCATTTGTAATCTGTTAGTTTTGAGGTTAAGATATGTTTTTGTTTTCCAAGGAAAAACAAATCTTTATACTTCATATTTCTAGTTAGAAAGCAACGTATACATTGGCTAAGCCTCCAAGCTTTTAGTGATCCAAACTCTAACAGCCACTACCCCTTCAAAAGATTACAAAAGTACCAAAAGGACAGGCATACAACAGTCTTCCGTAGAAAGAACCCCACACCATCAAAAACATTATTACAGTTGTTGAATGCTTCCAGAAGAAACAACAAAGAGGAGGTCATGAAGATCAAACAACAAGAACCTGTCCAAAAAAAACAAAACCAGTGCCTCAAAAAAGAACCCATTTTTCAGACAGGAACAAAGTACCTGTGAAATCTTGTGATAGTAAAGATCCTTCCTGCAATGAGAGCACGTTTTGAAAGGGAATCTTCTGAAGTGGTGAACTCCCTGTAAATGTGGGGAAAGGTTATGTATCAGGAGTGGATTTTACCTCCAAGAGTTTTTGAATAATAGATGCCAAGGCTAGGTTAGTAATCTGACATCTACTGTTTTCTAAGAAAATAAACAGCTTGGAGTCACCAAGCGTTAATTTTCACATCTACTGTGATACTCACTACTAATTTTCCTTGGACCTACCACTTGACACCTTATTACCCAAGCAGATTACAATCTATTGATAGATGCATGACTTATTTCTTAATACAATTAGCGGAAACAAAAATATAAAGGGGAAGAGGATCTCAGTGACTGATTACTTGATGACTTTTAGATGACTCATGGTATACATTTATTATATTTTTTGTTGATATTTTGACTCTTGAGAGTTGAGACTCAGACAGGGCTCAAAATTCAGGGGTTGATTCACTATTTTGATATGTGATGTAGCACTAGACTTCATATACATATTATATATTAGCTTTCTTTACATGTTTATGTGGAAATGCATATATTTGATGTTGTGGATACTCTAGATGTTAAAAAAATAAAAAATAAATGAATAATTTTGTGTTTTTTAATTTTAACGACTTTTTCAAAAAACTCCCGACTTTGACAAGTTTTTCAACCTTTGGACTCTTGCCGAATTAAACCCGACTTCGACTTTTTCCACATTGGTATAGACGGAATTGACAAGGCAAATTGGATGTATAGAATTTTCATGTAAATAATTAATGAGACAAAAAATGATGGCTAGTATTAATATGGCCCATATGGTTGTGGACGCTAACGGCAGCTGAAGTGTATAAGGTAGTGGGTGATTGGTATGGTGACACAAGGAAAGTATGTACAGTGTGATTCCATACAGATGGATGGCTACATAATTGACAATGATGATGCACGGTCAAACAAAATTTCAACTTAGCAGCTGGAAATGGTAGATGGACAACAAAAAATGATTGAACAAATGTTGAATTACAGCAATGTACGAGTATAGTGATTATGGATAAGTCAAAT
>APFE031474825.1:2910-74139 GCA_000404065.3 Pinus taeda
AACACATATACACAGAGATTTCCCACTAGATCCTAAAACCACGACTACCAGCTTGATTTTTCATTATTTTCCTTTCAATGTTACAATACATATTTATACATGCTGAAGCATCCAATACCATGGACTGAAAACCATCGCGTCCAAAACCATGGACCGAAAACCATAAGTAGGTTCGCCCAACCTAATATAGGGTCCAAAAAAAATTTTCCTAGGGCGCTACCCCGGACGCCATAGCCCCCTCAAACCCCCCGGACAGGGGGGGCTTCCGCCCCCTTGTGACCCCCCCGTTGCACAATCGATGCAACGAAGGGGGGGCTCCGCCCCTCCTCTAACCCCTTGATTCACTACGTAGGTTAGTCGTGGAAAGAATATAACACAACCCAACATGCCCATTGAATTAAGGTTTCCACTTTTTCACACTCTGTACTAATGCATACAATTCCTTATCATATGTGGGGTAATTAACTACTGCACAATTAAATGTCTCACAATGATAACATATGGGTTTACCGTGTTGCATCAACATTGCTCCCATGGCATAGTCACTGGCATCTGTTTCGATCTCAAATGGTCTTTGAAGATCGGGCAGTGCTAGTACTGGTGCTGTACTAATATTTTCTTTTAAGGTGTTGAAGGATTTCTAATGTTTGCCTCCCCCCTGAAACACCTTGCTTAATCTAGTTAAAGCATGTAAGGGAGCTGCAATCAAGGAAAAGTTAGCAATAAACTTTCTCCAATATTGTGTTGCTCCTAAGAAGCTTCTAACTTCTGTAGCAGATTTGGGTTTAGGCTAGTTTACAATGACTACAACCTTAGAGGCATTTATCTTCAATTCACCACCCCCTACAATATGACCCAAATATTTCAAAGATGTTTTGCCAAATTCACATTTTGAGAGCTTAACATAGATATTTTCTCTTTTCAAAACATCTAGAGTCCGCTTGACATGCTTCAAATGTTCTTCCCATGTTTTACTAAATATAAGAATGTCATCTAAATATACAATGACAAAATCATCAATAAAAGGCCTGCGTACATCATTCATTACTCTCATGAAAGTAGCAGGAGCATTAGTTAAGCCAAAAGGCATAACTAACCACTCATAAAATCCCTGCTTTGTTTTGAAAGCAGTCTTCCATGCATCTTGCTCTGCAAATCTGACCTGATGGTAGCCACTATGCAAGTCCAACTTGGAAAAGTAAACAGCTTCTTTTAACTGATCTAATAGATCATCTATGCGAGGAAGGGGATAACGATTTTTTATCGTTATCTTATTCAGTGCTCGATAATCAATGCACATTCTCCATGAACCATCTTTCTTTCTCACCAAGACAATTGGAGACCCACATGGTGATGTGCTAGGTCTTATGAACCCTTTCTTGAGCAACTCCTATACCTGCTTCTTGATTTCTGCATTCTCTAAAGCGGAAAACCTATACATTCTAATGCTAAGCAATGGAGCATCTTGCTGCAAATTAATATCATGTACTATTTCCTTTTGGTGTGGCAGACTTTTAGGTTCTTGAAATAGTGTATCATAATCTGAAACAACTTTTTCTAAATCAGCTTGTTATTTAGCATTGAAACCCTCAAATATACTAGTTTTATTAGGTTTATTTTCCTGTACAACCATCAGTAAAAATTGTTTGCATGAATTTACAATTCTTTTCATCTGCCCTGAGTTTATGAAAGTATAATTATTTTTGAGTTTATGAGCTCTTACAATATATTTGATTCCATTGTTAACGAGTTGATAATTGTTTTCAGCTCTATAGAAAATAGCTTTCCTATCATACAAGTAAGGACTTCCTAAAACAATTCCACATATATCCTGTTATCTCAAAATCAGATCCTGATAGGCTGCTGATCAGGTTGACTCAAAGTAACTATTTCAAACCTACTTTAGGCTAAGGCTTAGCCTCCTCAACCTGAGAGGGCTCTCTCAAAAGGGTTAATGATTTTAATTATAGATAAGATGGCTAACTCTTGTAAAACAACTGTGAAAATATAAATGGTGGAAACACATTTAACAACTATCCATTGGGCTTATGGAGTCAAAAACACCTCAATATAACAATGAACTCAACCTTACATAGAAGTCAGGGCATTCCGCATTTAAATATTCAAAACATAAACTCATATAGGACCACACAGTTTATGAATGTATACAGGAAGTCAGAGCACATCCAGTGAATTCTGAGTGATTACACATCCATACCACTGAAAGAATTAATAAAAGGACAACATCACATATTCTGAACATAAAAAATCCCTCATGAATCCTGAGAAGTAAAGCCAAACATGTATTACTGAAACAGAGTCTTACATAAGCCAAATACCAGCCTTTTCATAAAATTTCCAACCTTGAGTACATTGCTACTTCAGCTATATATATAGAGCTCTTATTCTAACTGATTGAGATTCCTCCTCAAGCATGAGGGGAATTCGAAAACTACTTCTATTACTGACAGCTATTAAACTCTAACTACTTAATAAATACAACAAACTGTTAACTGGAGTTTTTTAGAGATCTAAATCAAATAGGACTCTAACTCCATATTACATGAAACATGGCTTTGATTAAGATAATTCTTTTTCTTTGGCATCTGGTTCTCTTTCAGTTTGGCTAAGATGGGTGTTCAATGCTCCACGTTGCTCTTGAATGCTGTATCTTCTTCACTGTTCAGAAAAATTAGGAGACTATCCTTGCTTCTTGGTTTTATGGTTTTCAATTCCACATAAGTCAGTCTTTGATCTTTGTTTCCCAAAACATGACGGTGGCCACGTCTATTGATGTGTTGTCCACTGTTTTGAAACATGATTTGATGATGTGCTATCCACTGTCTTTAAAAAAAAAAAAAAAAAAAACGCATTCAAGTTGTCTAAACCGTGCTTCAATCTTCTCATGATATGAAAAAATGCAACTTTTTGATCCAGACCATTTATTTCCACTTGTCTTAGTTTGATTGGCTGCTGTAACTTCAGATGTTCTCGTTGTATACATTTGTCCTTCAAAATTTTACCGCTTCTGCTTCAGAACTGCTTGATTTATGTTGAAATCATCACCTTCAGCAGTTTCGTAGCGCGCTACGAAATTGCTGAGTTGTTTAAAAAACATTGTTTTTAACCCGAGACTTTTATTAATCAAGTACTTGGTTGCCAAATCTTCTTTTAGACTTTCCAAAAGATGAATAGGGATTTCGGTTTCTTCAGGAAGGTGAGATCAAGAAAACTTATCAAAATTTCAAAACAAAATCTTACTTGAAATGTAATTTCATTTAGCAGGACCTTTAAGCTGGCTTAGCTGTGCCTTCAGATCTTCTATTTGTTTCTTCATAACCTTATTCCCAGCTCTCAGTTGCATATTAATCATCCTGATGTACTTGGCTTCTTTGATTGTCGGCACTGTCCAAGTGTGAAATTGCGTATTACAATCAACTACCTCTACAGCTGCATTCTCCTCCCATAGGGTTTTAATTTTGTAATAGTTAGCTTGTATGACTGCATGTCTTCTAGCGGCTTTCTTCAGTTTGGCAATCTCATGTTTAGCTGATTCCAATTTTCTTTTCAGGTCTACTATATTATCTTCTTTGGATGTAATGACTGTTTTGCCTGTGTTCTTCCTTTGCTGGCGTTGTGTCTCTTCCCCTGTTTCCTCTGTTCTTGGCAGTGCTTCTTGTACTTGCTGGAATCTCCTTGTCATAGGTCTTCTAGGTTTAAAAACAAATTGTTCAGCTTGCTCATCAAATTTAAGCCTTTTTGAGGCTTTGGCTTTCTTGGTACTCTCTTGTTCTGACTGTATCAATTCAATTTGAACTGGTAGAGATTCCTCAAAGTCAATAGCCTGTAATAAATCATTTAGACTTCCCTTGGAAACTGGACTTTCTTCAAATGCTACAGCTTTACCTTTTTCCTTAGCCATCTGACTTCTTGTTCTTCTCTTTGAGACTGCTTCAGATGCGCTTGTTTCAGGTACAGCCTTTTTAATATGAGCCTTTTCCTTAGTTGATTGCTGAGGTGAGTCTTGAATGATGAGTGGCTTCACTTGTTTTCTTGCTTGTAAATTTGGAACTCTCTTAGCTCCTGCTTCTGTTTGGAGCTCTGCTATTGTAAAATCTCTTGCAGGTAGAGGACTGAGGCCAGTCTGGCTTTTGAAGCCAGCCATAAAAACGAATGAATTCCAATCTTTTCCTACCCTTTGAAGTTCATCTAAGACCAATAGTTTAATCAAACCATGATGAAACAAAGAGGTTTCACAATCCTCTTTCCTCAGTTGTACCTTATCACACATCTTACTCAAACTACGGAAAAGATAAAAAGGTAGGTCAATGGAGGTCTTCCCTGTGAAATGCAGAAGGAGCTTAAAATGGTATGAGTACACCTTGTTATACCTTCCTTCACAAGTCAAATATTTTTGTATGCGAGTGAGTAAATGAGCATAATATTCTTTGACATAGCTCCTAGGCACTGCCTTACTAAATCTGCATTTACAAATTCATTCTTCAAAAACTCCTTGCAAGGATTCGTCAAACTTGAAATTTTTAAACCATTCCTCTTGTCCTCGTGGGATCTCTGTCACAGTGGATATTACGTCTGGCGAGACCTGCAATTCTATCATAGCTACCTTTGAATTCAAGCCTGTGAAATTAAGCGCAAATTCTTTGGTTACCTGTGCATGTCCTCCTTGTAACTTTTTGCAAAAATTCCAGCACCCGACCTTTTTGAATGCTTTCTCCACCTCTTTATTCCTTAGTGTTATATCCAGGCCTTCAGGTTCATTCCTTAGACATTTTCCGGATCTGTGCTCTTTTTTCTCCATTGATTTTTCCAAAGATTCGCAAACAATGACTACCAGCTCTGGTTTGAATTTTGATTCAGCTTCTATTTGAATTCTGCCTCGCTTGATTTTCAGCCTCGCTTGATCATACTTGTATTTGAGCTTGTAATCTTGCCATTTAAAATCTCTCAAATTGTAATCTTGCATATTTGTTATTCATGCAAGACTTACAACCATCATTAAGATTTATGCACGTTGGTCTTTCTTGGAAATGATGATTCGTGCGTATCAATAGATCTAGTGGTGGTGATCATGGCAATGAGTGGTGGAATGTGATAAGAGGGGTACAAGAACTGACATGAGAAGATACGGCCTGTGACTCACCTAACGGACTTGACATTTCGGGAAAGATTTGCTGCGAAATGTACGAATCCATGATTTCGCAGCGCGATTAGTTTTAAATTTGAATGATGCACTGCGAAATTGCCTAATCGGGTTTGCGCTATGAAACTGCTAAACTATAAAAGTGCTGCGAAAACACTTTAATAGTATATATGCGCTGCGAAATTACTCAAAGACTCAGTGACTGACATAAGATGGCACGTGGCTATGAAACAGTGGTGGATGAAGGAGAACCAATGGGAGATGAGAATAAACTTGACTCATGACCTCTCTAAAACTTCAGACTCTAAGGGAAAAAAAAATTAAAACAAGCATAGACTAGCACTAACTTTTCATCAGGCTAGGATGAAAAGTTACATATATCAGTTCTTTTTAGTTCTAAGTGATAACATATCCAAAGGAACCATATCTAACTCAACCTCATCTTCAAATTTTGACCCAAAAGAAAACATAAGTTTACATTGTCTAGTCACTTGTAGCTTTGCTTTATCACATAACCAACTTAATGGATATGGCTTCTTGTGAGGTGTGGTTAGTAATCCCAACTTCTTTACAATTTCTTCAGAAATTAAATTTACTTGTGAGCCACTATCAAACAAAGTATCAGCCTTTTGATGCTTGGAAATAACTTGAATATGAAAAAAGCTCATGTCTTTTCCTCTCATTTTCTTCATTATCAATAGATTGTGCATAATTACTAGTAGATGCTTCGGAATTTTTACCTTTTATACCGGTGGCTGCAATTGTTGTTTCATCTCCTGAGTCTGATCCCAAATCCTTTTGAATAGCTATAGCTGTCTTCTTCTTTTTGCCATCATACTTCTTGGGTCTCAGCTCCGGATGCAACATCCAACAGTGTTCATCATAATGTCCATCCTTCTTGCAGTGAATGCACGAAGGCTTGGTATTTTGTACATCATTTGTCTTCCTCTCTTTCCATTTTTGCTTTTTTTTTTCCTTGTTTTTGCTTGCAGTGGGTTTTGATGATCCCCCAACTTCTGGGTTCACATTCTTGCCTCTAGCCTCTAGATGTGTAGCCTGAACAGATACCTCATCTATGCTAGTGGGATTAAACGTGAGAATGGTGTGCTCTAAATAGTTGTGTAGACCACCTATATACTTCAGCAGAGTTTCAGGTGAGTCTAAAGAAATTCCTAGAATCAAAGCTCTTTTTCTAAATTCTTGAGTATAGCCTTGTACACTTTGCCCTTTTAATTGGCGAAGAGTTTTCCAGCTCATCATGGCTTGCTGCATATAAGCTAGTGGATAAAATCACTTTTTAATTGCAGAAACAAATCCACTCCAGACAGAAAGAATTTTACCATGCTTCTTCATGTCAGCTTGTGTTCTACCTTCCCACCATACCAAGGCAGTGCCTCCAAGGCATAGGCTAGCTAGCTAAATCTTACTTTTGTCTGAATCAATGCTCTACACCCTGCAATACACATAAATTGTCTAATCCAATTATTCAGCTTCTATACATTCAACTCTCCATTGTATATTGGCAAATCAAATTTAACATCTAATTTAATCAAAGATGTTTTCTTTTTATTTGCAGGGCTATTAGGAGGTGTGGGAAACTTTTCTTCTTTCCCTTTTCCTTTAGAATGTTCATGGAGGAGAGATTCTTCTTCTCCTTTATCTTGTTTGGAGTTTGATGAATCTTCATCTCTACCTTTCTTAAATTCTCTATACATTTCCTCCACCATGGCTCTCATGGTCATGAAACTAACCATGAACTGGGAGTCTGATTCCAGGGGGCTTTCTTTGGCTATTTTCCTCTTAGGGTGGACTCTTCCTATTTCTTGGTTAGCTTCAACCAATTATCCTTCTCCTAATTTGAGCTTTTTCCTAGTTAGCATTCAACAACAAAATCCAGCACAAGCTTGTCTAACCTTAACAACCTAAGGCTCTGATACCACTTGATCTAAAATTGATCGAAGACAAACAATAAGGTATTACAGACTCATGTGCATGGATGTGCCTATGTTACTTTATGCAATGAATCGATAAGATCGTGAAATACACAGACACTGAAGCAGTTAGAAAAAACACAATAGGAAAAACATATAAACACGACAAGTTTAATAAGGAGTTCACCCAATACTCCTGGGCTACGTCTCCTGGTTCAGCCTTCAGTGGTGGCCTCTCTATTATGTTTTCAAAGCAGAGTTTCTACAATAGTGAGCTCAATTTGAGTCTCACTCAACAGATAGAAATCAGCAAGACTGTACTTGGATTCCCTAAGTCCCCGAAGTACACAGACTCTCTTTACTGATTCTCAACCTCCTCTGGGTCACAATGGTATGAGTCCAATCTGAGACTCAATACATGACAAGCATTTACAGAGGAGTTCGCTTGAATCTCTCAAGCCTTCTTTGGAGTACACAGACTCTCTGACTCTCTCTGTCTCTGTCTTGATGTTGCCTTTTTCTTCTGCAGGTCAGCTCGATTTCTTATCTCTGTTCTCTGCTCTCAACTTTTCGCCTCTAACTTACTTGTCTCTTTCTCTGTCAATTTGTGGCTTTAAAGCCAATCTACTTTCTGACTGTTCATTTACGCTTCCCGAATTTTTGGTTCCCTTGCCTCTGTCCATTTGAATTCCTATGTTCTGCGTCATCATCACTGTATAACGCCTCACAGGGAAGTGACCACCTATTTCGTAACTAACCGAGTGTCAATTCTCTTGGACATCTTTGAAATGACCGTTTTTACCATTATCTCCAAGAATGCCCGCAAACACGACCTTCTGCCAATGCATCGTCCATGTCAGACTTCAAATCTTATACAACTCTATCAAATCGGTCATCCATCAGATTGCGTCTCCGCCGTTGATCTGGAACCTAAAGATCCTACGGTCATCATTCATATCAAGCGGGTAAGTAACATGATGTTTACCCCTCCAATATGAGTGGTTTTCTCTCTCTTCCGCCTGACACATGGCACCCATTGTGTGGCATCGGGCGAGACTCAGTTGAAATCGCTTACCGCTCGAATTCCTTCCGATATTCTGCTAGTTTTTATAGACCCCGCCCCTGACGAAATCAGCGCGATATCCGTTACATTTTATAACTTTTCGGGTCTGGGCGCTTGGGGCTTTTCCTTCTTTGAGGGGTTTACCCGGTGATATGTGCTAATTGCATATCAGAATATGCCCCCGTTTCTTGAAATGACCTCCCATTCTGCTAATTCATGAAAACGCGCGTTACCATGGGCCGACGGTCTGCGCGCTTGACTGAGGGTCCTTGTTGCTCCATGCTGATCACAAATTGCAACTATTACAAGGATATCTCTTATAAGCTCGATCTTTATAAGACTTTGAAACTTTGGCATGAATTTTACAGAGTTCATGAAAACTTAGAGTGTTCTAAGATCTAATTCGGATCATCCATAGAAGTTGGCTTGAGCTCCTAGTGATCTTGCGCCGACTGACCAAGTGACAACCTGTAGTAAGAACTAATACTTGCTCATAGAGCATCGTCACTTCCAAGTTTGTTACGAACTACCGGGTTGATAAGAGTAAAGTAGGAAGCCCAGGAGTTGCAGCGTTATTGTTGGAATACTGGTGCTCACCACTTTTTGGTGTCATTGCCGAGAATCATCAGAGTATTCTGTGATTACTGCTTTCTTCTATTTTCTATTGCAACATTCTTCTAATATTTTATTTCAGCAAAAGTAAACTAGTCCTTTCTTTTCCTTCATTTCTGCATTTCCTTGCTTTCCTTTTCAATTCTGCAAATTTCATTTCAGCAAGTGTAGAATCTCCTTTCTTTTCCTTCAGTTCTGCATTTCCTTGCTTTCCTTTTCGATTTTGCAAATTTCATTTCAACAAAAGTAGGCTAGTCATTTCTCTTCTTTCAAGTTCTGAATTTCCTTGCTTTCCTCTTCAATTCTGCAAATTTCATTTCAGCAAGTTTATTTCAGCTATTTGCAATTTTTTTTGTTCAATCAATTTCATTTTTGCAGGTACTATTAGCGTGGAGAAAAAAAGAAACAAAAACCAACCAAAAATATTTCCTTTCATGCCTCGTAAGAATAGAGATAACTCAGGAAAAAAATTTCCCAACACCCCCACTGTTTCACACAGCCAACCTTCTCTCTTCTTCAGTGGTTGCGATCAAGAAGAACCCTTACATGAACATTCAGACATATTTGAAGAACCTATAGGGATAGAAGAAGAAGAAAACATTACTTTGGAGCCAATGGTCGGACACATAAATGCTAGGGGGGAATGGAGAGGGAGTAGAGGGTACCTTTCCCATTCAGGAGACCAATGGGGACACCAAAATGAAGAATATAAGCCCTTCTGCTCTACCTCATTTCCATGGTCTGATTATAGAAGATCCTGACACTTTTTTGTTTGACTTTGTTATTATTTGTCGAACCTATGACTATGCAGAAGATGAGAAAAAGTTGAAATTGTTCCCTTCTACTCTCAAAGATGCAGCATTGCACTGGTTCATGGGATTACCTGGAAATAGCATCACACCTTGGGCTCAGATGTAGCAAGCCTTTAACAACAAGTATCGAGACTATTGTAGGTCAAAAGATACTAAAGAAGAAATTTTCTGAATGACTATAGGAAGTGATGAGTCCCTGGAAGACTATGAGTAGAGGTTCCAACTCAGTTACAAAAGGGCAGGGTGTACACTTGACCCTGAGTCTCTGAAGCTAGTCCTACTCAGGGGAATTCGGGAAGATATTTTAGACACCCTCCATCTACTAGCCGGGGGAAACATCTACCAACTATTCTATGAGGACATAAATACTATTTTTAGAAACTATTCTAGAGCAACCAGAAAGAAAGGTAGGGGGAGTCAACCCATAGTCAGTGCCCCTTCCTCTAACTCATCCATTAAAGGAGAAATTGGAAACATGTTGGAATACTTCAAGAGTGAGATGTTGTAGACTCTTGCCATGCAAATGGATACCTTTCATATCAAAAGGAAACAAGAGGAAGCAGAGAGGGCTTTAGCCATTTTTTTCCCTAGATGCACCAAGTGGCATCCTAGGAATGAATGCCCATTGAACTCTATACAGGTTTGTTCAGTCTGTGAAGAAAATCATTCTACAAATAAGTGTCCTTCCTTACCCGGACTTAAAGTTGTATATCAAGGGGTTGAGGGAGTCACTGAACAACTCTATTACATAAACCAAAGGAGGTTGCATGGACCTAGACCATAGCAATAGGGGATGCAAGGGACATCTCAGGCATACTACAACCCCAACCAAGTCACCTCCATACCTTCTTGGGGCACCCTTCTCATCCTTCTTGGTCCACGCCCCTCCTTGGTCCTTCACATCTCAATATCATGCCCAACTAGCCAACCATTCATTTACATTCTATGCTCAGCCACCACCTCAGTGGAATGAACCTCGTTAGGAGTGGAGGCCCTAATACAACTCTCTTCCCGCTCTTTTGCCTCCACCACCCACCCAACCACAACCATTACCTCCTTCTCTCTTAAAGCAACCCCAAATGCCTGCCCAGCTGAATTCGAACCTGAACAATAGACAAACTCAGCAAGTGTATAGTGGGGAACAATCATGCCCAAATTATGCTCTGGAGATTCATAAGATTAACTTGCGATCTAGGAAAGTTCTCCCATATAGTCAGCCTCTACCTAGGGAGGTTGAGGAAGATAAAGAGGAAAGTGAACGTAAAACAATTCCACCCTTTCCTGAGAGACTATCCATGACAGTCTAGCCTACCCCAGAAGAAACTGAACTTCTAGGGGAATTGAAACATATATGTGTGAAGATACCACTTCTCCAAGCCATAAAAGATGTGCCTATCTACAATAGGTTGATCAAAGAGAAGTCCTTTAGGCATCCAGGGAGGCGTAATAGAGATGCCCCAACCATCAATGTCATAGGGCAACTATCCGACCTGATGTTGGGGTAGATAACTTGTCCAAAGTATCTGGACCCTGGAAGCCCAGTAGTCGATGTCCACATCAATGGCACCACGATCCCACACACCTTGATTGATCTGGGAGTTGCTATTAATGTGATGAAAAAGGACACAATACTCAAACTCAACCTCCAGGGATCCTTGAGGAAGACCACGACTATGCTACAGTTAGCAGACCGCTCCTCCGTGACCTCTGAGGGGATTGTGGAAGATGTGATGGTCTCCATTGATTCTTGGGAGTACCCTGCTGATTTCTTAGTTCTCCAACGAAAGGAAAAGCTCATTAGGTATCCTCTCATTTTGGGAAGACCTTGGTTGGCTACTGCCAATGCCTACATCAATTGTCGAGCTAGGAACATGACCATAAAGAACGGGCATATTTACAAGCAGTTAATCCTATATCCTCCTACCCAACCCTTGTTAGAACATGATCTACCTCTCTGGTTGGAGAAGGAAGAGGAGGATGAAGTCTATTCTGCACTGCTTTGTGCATTAGAAATCGCCATGGGAGGAAAATAGCAAGATGAGGATGAAATGATTGAAAATCTGATTCAGAATCCACCTCCCAGTGCATCGCCCTTAGAGGACATAGTAAGAGAAACCAAAAACAACCCCTCAGTTGATCTTTGTGCAGCCAACTCCACTTCTATCCATGCTAAGAATATAGAGTTTGGTCCAGAAAGAACCTTGAAAATCAATCCATCCCTATCCACTTCCGAGGAGAAGGAACTGTGCAGCCTGCTCAGAAAACACCTAGATGCCTTCACCTGTAGTTATAAGGAGATGAAGGGAGTGCACCCTTCAGTATGTCTCATCATATATACATCAAGGAGGGTTTCAAGCCAGTCAGGCAGCCTCAAACGAGGATGAATCTAGCACTTAAAGATATTGTTAAGGAAGAACTACAGAAATTGCTTGATGCAGGATTCATCTATCCCATTTCTAACAATGAATGTGTCTCTCCGTTGGTGCTAGTCCCAAAAAAAAATGGTAAGTGGAGAATCTGTGTCGACTATCGGGAATTGAACAAAGGTACTAAAAAGGACCGTTTTCCTTTACCTTTCATAGATCAAGTGTTAGACGGCTTGGCAGGGAAAAAGTTTTTCTCTTTCCTAAATGGGTTTAGCGGGTACAATCAGATTCAAATCAACCCAGAAGACCAAGATAAGACCACCTTCACTTGTCCTTGGGGTACCTTTGCATACCGAGTCCTTCTTTTTGGTTTGTGTAACGCTCCAGCCACTTTCCAAAGAACGATACTCAGTATATTTTCTGAATTAGTTAATGATGCAGTAGAGATGTACATGCACGACTTTACTCCTAATGGCTTTGACTTACAAGAAGATTTATCTAACCTAGAAAAAGTTCTAGACAAGTGTAATGAGATGAACCTGTCCCTCAGTTCGGAAAAATGTGAATTTTTTATGACTGAAGGGACGATGCTAGGTCATGCAATATCTCGACAAGGACTGCAGGTGTACCCCAACAAAATTGCCATCATCCAAAGGGTCCCACCTCCTCAAAAAGTGAGAGATGTCAAAAGTTTCCTAGGCTTAGTTGGGTATTACCGAATATTCATTAAAGATTTCAACAAGCTAGCCTCTCCTTTTTTTGGCCTTTTAGGTAAAGATGTCGGGTTTATAGGGTCGGAAAACTGTCAAGAAGCCATAGATACCTTGAAGAGCAAGCTTGTGACTGCCCCAATTCTGAGACGCCCAAATTGGGCCCTACCTTTCCACATTCACACAGATGCCTCGAACAAAGCAATAGGAGCAACCTTGGGAAAAAATGATGAAAAGTTACCTTATGCCATATACCTTATAAGAAAAAATTTATCAAAGGCAGAGTTAAACTATACAATGACCAAGAAGGAGCTCCTAGCTATCGTGCATTCCTTAAACAAATTCAGACATTATATCACAGGCTATCAAACCTTTGTGCACACTGATCATGCTGTAATTAGATATTTAATGAACAAACCAGATGTAAATGTTTGCATTTTTAGATGGTTTCTTTTACTATAGCAGTTTTCTTTGACCATTATTGATAAGCCTGGTAAAGAAAATGTTGTCGCTGACTTTTTGTCTAGAGTAAATTTGCCTGCAAGTGAAGAAGGAATGGTGGATGACCAAATGCTAAATAAACATCTGTTTTCTATCTCAGTAACCTCAAGTGACCTTTGAGCCATTTTAGAAGTGGGGCATGGACTTTGTGGGGCCAGTAGCCCTCCTTCAAAGCAGAAGCAATACATCATTGTGTGCACCGATTACCTGAAAAAGTGGGCAGAGACAAAAGCAATCAAAGCAGCGACAGAGGAAAAAGTAGCTGAATTTTTTAAAGAAAACATATTCTACAAGTTCGGGTATCCAAGAGAGTTGGTCACAGATCAAGGTAGTCAGTTTACTTCCAATTTGATTGAAGACGTGCTCATACATCATAGAATCAAGCACAGGACTTCGACCCCTTACCATCTACAAGACAATGGGCAGGTGGAGATCACTAACAGAGCATTGGTAGGGATCCTGACAAAGGTAGTGAGCAGCAGCAGAAAAAATTGGGCAGACAGGTTAGTTGAGACCACTTGGGCTTACAACACAACATGGAAGACCACTACAAGGTTCACACTCTATAAGCTATTCTATGGGAAGAAGGCTTTGTTGTCAATATAATTTGAATTCAATACCCTGAGGATGGTAGCTCAGTTGGACCTAGACCTCAACCATGCACAGAAAGAAAGATTACTTTAGCTCAATGGATTGGATAAACATAGACTCCATATAGAGGTAGTTCAGCTTTAGAGAAAGATATGGCATGAAAAAAATATCAAGGAGAAGCAATTCCAAGAGGGAGATTGGGAACTACTCTATGATTCAAGATACGAAGATTTCAAGGGCAAGCTAAGGACAAGATGGCTAGTGCCCTACACTATGGAGAAATGCAATGGCAATGGTTCAGTTCTAATAAAAACCATTGATGATGAAGCCATCCACATGCTTGTCAATGGACACCGGTTGAAAGTCTAAAAGAAACCCCTCTCCAAGCAATAATTCATTGAAAATTTAAATAAGACAGTGATGGTAGTGGAGCATGTCTTAGCCTCCACTTCACCCACTACCTGAAGAAAAAAAAAAAAAAAAATAAGGACTCAAGTGAAAACCTCCATGAGGCGCTTGATTCCTATTATTGGGTTGAAAACCTCTTCTGAGGCGGCCCAATGATGTCAAAAGAAAAGAGAGAAGAATAAGATCCCTGGGTGAAAACCTCCCTTGGAGGTGTTGTTGAGTCCCAAACTTACACCTTCCCTACATCCCTTTTTAGCCTTTTTCTCCAATTACCTGAACCTCTAAGCTATCAAATCACTGCATAATAGTTTAAAATGAGTATATAAATGGTTTCCTAACTATGTTTTGTGACTGCTATTTGGTTTAGATTTTTGTTCAACCAAGCTGCGGAATCTGCCACTTTCCGCAACCAGAATTAGTTTCCGCAGCCTTTTTGTTAAACGGTATGCTACAGGTGTCCATTGAAGAACTTAGCCACATGGGCAAGCCATAAAGAACGTGGACATGGAGCGTGTCCCCTTGGTTCAGCCAAATCATCCATAGAATCCTGCGGTCAAGGCCGGTCAAATGGTGGTCAACACAAGGAGTTAAGTGGTGGCACGGCACTGTTTTCAGCACGAGGAGGTTTGCATGGCAAGGCTCTGAATTTTAGGAGGTGTATTAACACCTAGGGACTGCTCATCGACCGAATCCAATAAACCATCTCTTGGATTTACTGTCCACGGCCACCATACTACTATAACTCTAGATTTTGTCTTTTACGTGGTTGGCTACCAGCGCAAGCCATGTTAGTTTGTTATACATTTTATGCTATAAATAACGCATCTCCATATGCGTATATCTAGTTAGTTGATGTGTAAAACTTGACTGTTGTAAGAGCCTTTGAGCTGAGACTTAGTCTCTATTTCATAACTGTTTTGCAATATATGAGAAGACGTTGATTCCTCGTTCAATTTCGTGATTGGTTCTGAATGACCGAGGGTGCAGAGGGCCCCTGTAAACCAAGGTCTTGTAGCTAATGTATAGTTGTATTTTTTTTCTTCATTTTATGCTTTTGATACCATAGATACTTGCTGTATATATTAACTTGCTTATGGTTGATGTCACTTGCCTATTCATAAGTTCTTTTATGCTTTTATTTAATTGTCAACTGATCAGTGTTTGCGTTTCAGATTCTGATAGGAAGCCCGGGCAGTACATATAAGTTTTGATGACTAATGACATGATGGGATTATCTTGTCCTACTGCTGATTTGTTTTATTGATTTTATTTCCAGCATTGCTTATTTCTTAGTTTTGCTTTGATTCATTTACTTTGCTGCAAGTTAGTGATTAGACTATTCATATCATTCTTCAGTTACCAAATGATGGGGGATTTTAGAGTGAATGTGTAGCTTAATATTCGTTTTATTTCATGCAACTTAGATATCAGATCATTCAATTTGTGTATGACTACTTCCTATAGCCAGAGCGAGTCAAATGGTAAGGGGTCAAAATGAGTTGATGTGATATGATTAGTTTATTTTGCTTTCAGTCTTTAAATTGCTTTGAGTTCAATCTTTTCTCTTCTTTATAACAGCAGCAAGGATATTGGGTTCTATAGTCATAGTTCACTGTTTTGTTAATTAGAATCTAGGCACATCTTGATTTCATCATTGTAAAGTTTGAACACCTTTGGAACACTTTGAAGTTTGGAAATTATTCATTGAATACAATTGTCCATACTTGATTACTAGAATCACCATCTCACACACACCATTTCACATTAGGAAATCAACAAGAAGATAAATCCACAAACAAACCAAAAGAACTAAAAACGAAAAAGAAATAAGAAATTGGTTATCTTGCATAGATAGTGCACTTCACTTCAACAGTTTACGACTCCTGGATTGACAATTCATATAGCAATTTAGAACACACTAAATTGACCAAACAGGTGCCGAAGGCAGGTAATTAGGGTGAAAACCTCCTTGAGGCGACCTAGTTGTTTTCAAAAAAAAAAAAGAGAGAGAAAAATGAATTTCCAGTTGCATTGCAGGTTTGTAGGAGGACTACAGGAAGCAGCAGAAGGTGCTAAGGGAGCCCTGAAACCAACACCAGCACCTATCCTACTTTCCCACACCTTTCTCCATCATTTTTGGCATTTTTTTCACCTCACTGTGCTTCTTTTTCAAAAACTGTGTTTTCTACAGGAGGCTATGTGTTTTCTACAGGATGCTCCTGTAGGAATTACAAAGAGCCAGAAATGGGGATAAAAAGAAGTTTGAGGGACAGGGATTCTTCATAAGAAATCTATAAATCCTCCGACAGTCTTCAAATCTCCTTGCCATTATTTCCAAGTCTACATCACATCCGAAGCATCATTCTTCTTCATATCCAAGAAAAACACAGAAAAACAATTTTTCAGGAAAAGAAAAAAAAAACAAAAAAAATAAGAAAGGAAACAGCACCATCCACCTCACCTGAAGCCTACCTATTACCTCTCCATCTATATCTACACCTTTGGCATCATCCTCATAGCTCCAAGCACAGAAAGAAGCTGAAATTTCAAGGGGAGAAGCAGCGACAAGAGCTCCTGTAGGAATTCCTGTAGTAGTTGATCCCATTAAAATCCAGCATCAGCAACAAGAGGGTGCATACATGAAGGTTGAAGAAGACACCTAAAGCTCAGATCCAGCGAGAGAAGAACCTACACAAGGCACAACCACACATCAGTAGGCAGACAACATGCATTAAAAGAAACAAAGGCATGCAGTAGAGAGAGAGAGCCACAACACCTCACAACAAATACATTCGGATCTCAGGTAAGTAACTAACATGCTCCTCTGTTTGCATTTGTGTAATTATAAGGCATGCATCAGCAACGAGATGGTTGAGGTTGAATAAGGGAAAGGTGGCTAGTTAACTTGGCCACATTCATCTAGTTGACTCCACTCATCCGAAGATGTCACCCACACGTGCGCACAGTCAACTCAAGAAAGATGTCGAGGACAGGTAGTGTAGGAAGTGTGAACTCTGATGCAATCATGAGGGATCATTATGAGGAAAGGGCCATGATGACAAGGCAGGTGGGGACCAACAGTCCGAATATGGCCAATGTACACTTTGCCAACTCACCCTCCATCATCGGAAATATCCATAAAGGGCAATAAGTACTCCTCCCTGAGCACTCTCACCACCTTTTCCTTCATTCTCTCCTCGAAACTCCACTCTTGTGATCTCCTCATACCCCCACAGCCTTGTAACCATCATTCTCTATTGATCTCTCCCATATTCCTACTCTCGGCATTTTCTACAGGAGCACTTACAGGTTCTATAGGAGCACCTACAAGAATTCTACAGGAGGGACAACGATCTTCTATAGGAGGGCCAGTGAGTTGTTTTGAAGGGAGAAAACACGGGTTTTAGCACGATTCTTGGGTTGAGGAGGCAGGTTCCATGCATACCCCCATTGAATACCAAAATATGCAAGCAGTGGTTTAAATTTGAGGAGGAAATCAAGCCTTCAAGTGGAGGAAATACATAAATAATTTTTTCTGCTTATTTCTTAAAAAAAAACAGTCTCTCTGTTTCTCTATTTTTCTTCAAAAATTGTTGTCTGTATCTCCACATTTTGTTTCCCAAAGAAGCATAACAAAATGACAGGAGGTTTTATGAGGAAGGAGCCCACCAACTCCTCCAGGCTCCATGCACATCCCCAAGTTGTGGACATATTCACGAGCAAATTGGATGAACTTTTTTGAGAAATTCTGAGGGTTTGATGAGAAAATTGCTCAATAATTTGCCCACTCTTTGGTCCCTCACACCAGAACACATGCCACTATCACCTTTAGAGGTATTTCCATGGAGATAACCCCTAAATTTATCAGTAGGGTCACTACCCTTCCTCTTGGGCTGCCTTGGAGTAAGGATGAGAAACCAATTGGCCAAGCTACTAAGAAAAACTTTTTCCAAAACAATGAAACCCGTGTAGAGGATAAAAATGGCATTAGAAGGGCTGGCATACCATATCCTTGGGATGAGGTTAGCTACCAAATAATCAAATATATTTCCTGTGAGAGGAGGTACAACATTATCTATGGTTATCATTTTAGAATCCTTCATGAATTAAGGTATGGCATGGACAATCCAGCCCCTCAGAAGCTCAACATCCCCTACTTCCTCTTGTAGCCTCTCATTGACTCCAACACTAAAGTTCAAGCAGGGAATTTAGAGCAGCTAGCTCACCATGGGTTAATCAAAATTTTAGTGGAAGAAGAACTACATACATTTACACTCCCTATAGCATGGGAAATC
Organism: Pinus taeda; assembly: GCA_000404065.3. Lineage (NCBI taxonomy): Eukaryota > Viridiplantae > Streptophyta > Pinopsida > Pinales > Pinaceae > Pinus > Pinus taeda. Next base: position 21,361 of record APFE031474825.1, read on the forward strand.
TTCCGAAACATGACAGCTGAGGATGACATAAAGACCCTAACCTATGATATCAGTCCTACTGGAAGTGAGGAGGAAAATCAGCAAAGGGGAGAAAGTGAGGCAACTGGTGACTTAGCAAAACAAGAAGGGAAGGAGGAAGAACTAAGATAGAGGAGGAGAAATCTAAAGAAACAGAGGAAACAAAGACAGAAAGGAGACAGAAGGAGGAGAAAAAGGGGGAAAAAAGACAGAACAAGGAGAAGTGTCCCCTGAGACTCTAGAAAGAGAGGCAGCAACTGCTCTCACCGCCCTCAGTACACCCATCAAGCCAAAAAAAAAGAGGAAAATGCAGGCCTCCATGTATTTCAGGGCTAGGAAGAGCATAAGAATCAAAACAGGGAAACCCTAGCCTTCTTCAAAAGTGCCAATTATAATTGAAGATTCACCCTCTGCCCAAAGGAAAGAATCCCTTCCAAGGCACCTATCACATATGAAAGGGGGACTCCTAAATCTCCAACATGGAAAGAAAAGGTAGAACTATAGGACCCAAAAATAGTCCTATAGGAGGCACAGACAGTTCTACAGGAGACATTATCAAAACTACAGGAGATGCAACAGCTTAAGAAAAGGATAGAAGGACAGCCACAAGGAAAGGAGGAAGAAATAGAGCTATAAAAACCTGATCCCCAGCCAAGTCTTGGCTCCTACTACAATCTTCTTGAGGGAGGAATGATAATTCCACAAAAATATGCAATTCCACTATTCTTTGAATTAGAGAAAGAGAGAATAAGAACACATAGGTGGATGAAAATAACCGAATCTAAAGGAGTTGAGGATATTGGCCATATGGAGAAAAAACTCAGAGAAATGGGCAGAGAGTTGAGTGCTATCAGACACAAGGAAGCAATTATAAGAAGCCACCTTGAAGCTGAAAATGAATTGCTAAGGAGGCAGCTGCAAGAGAAAGAGACCCAACTGGAATGCATGGCCAGCTGGTCCATGGAGGCATTTCAATATAGGACACCAACAAAATCCTATGGCCTATATCTTAAGGACCAATGGTTGCAATTTCAGATAAAGACTTTGGCACAAAGAGGCAGAATGCCCTTCCAAGATTGCAAGCAGTTTATGGACCTATGTGACTAAAGCACATCAGAAGATAAGGCAAATATGGCAGAATTATACCTACATAACATGGCACTCATAGACATGAATGTGTGGGACCCTAATGCCAGGCTAGCGGACCTGCAACTAATAGCCATGGCCTCATGGATGAACCATGAAGAGTTAAGGGCAACAGAAATAAGAAGGTTGGTGATAAAAGAGAAAAATGAGCCATTAATGATCAGAGCTGAGCCATCAGATCCCATGGCACTCATCACCACACAACCTGCTTGCCAATAATCCTTAGATTTCCCCTAGATATATAAGTGATTAGGCACAAGCCATTGCACACTTTGAGGATATGGAAAGGCTACTTGGGGATGACTATGTGCATGCATGTATGAGGAGATGGAACACCTTACCACATAATCTATAGATCAGGGAATATCATTCCCCAACGAGGATGAAGGAGGCATTAAGGAGAGTGCCAATGTATCAGCGCTCCATGCAGAGGCTGAAGGTCAATTGGATTGGCCTCAAATTGGGTCCCCTATTGTTGCTAGGCATGCTGCAAGGCATTAGAGAAGAAGAAGAGTAGGAGCAGTGGGAAGAGATAGACTGGAAAGCAGGATTCTATGACAAGGAAGAGGAGACCACATCAAAAGCATGAGATGCTAGGGAGGCCACCAGGGCCATAAAAGATGAGGAGATGGACTAAGTTGCTCAGAGGATGAGCAACACTTTCAGTAGGGGGTGTTGATGAGCCTCATAAATGGGTAATTATATGGGCTCATTTTACCTACTAACCTAGTCAAATCAACCATTCTCTTAGCTTGTTGTATGATTTTATGATTATTTTTATGCTTATAGAGTGGGTTGAGTTAGTTATGATGCCATGTGGTCTAACATGTGTTTAATGCAAACTATTGATGAATTTTGAGGTCAAAGTCAAGGATCCAGTGGACAAATGGCAGCAATAACTCGAAGTGGACAAAGGAGAGGACTTATAGGAGGGAATCCCCTCATTTATTACTCCTCACTTCGAATTCCCCTTCATTCAGCTCAGAGTACAAGCAGCCAAGTCATGCACTAGAAGGAAGACGAGCAAGTGGAGGATGATTGATGATTATCTCAAGTTTTGGGAGCCAAGCCTCCCTGATCTTAAGGAAGTTGTTGTTGCTTCATTTGCATAAGTAGAGAGGCATATGGCCTCACTAGGGTCATATTTTTGTTGTATTTTTGCTTATGTAAACTCTGCTCCAACTTCGAGCTTATTATTTTGATAGTTTCATGTAATCTTGTTATTGTTTGGTAATGAAGATGAAATCATTTTTGAGCTAGCATTGAGTTACCTCAGAGGGCTGAAGCTCTTGGGTTAGGGCCCAATCCAAGCAACCAAGATCCTCTTTACTTGTATTTGTATGTTTTGTTCAGTTTGTAGATTAGGTTGTTGTTAGATGCATTTCTTTTATGGTTAAGAATAGGTTGTTTTTGATGATTCAATAGTTTGCTTCCATTTGTGCTTTCTATAGTAGGTTAAGCAGTGATAAAGAAAGATTTAAAAATGCTAGCAACAGTGCCTTGTCCTCTCTTCCTCCCTTTGAGACCATGATTTGAGGCAAAGACTCTCTTGCTGCCCCAAAAACACAGATTTTCCTCATTCATAGGACTTCTAGTGTTTGCAGCTTTTTAGTTGGTTAAAAGTCTATTTTTGCTTTACTTCAGAACCTTCATCATGCTCACTTATTTATTTACAACAATATTCTTTCATGCTTTCCTTTCTTGCAGCATTTCCCAGTATTTCCTTTCATAGATCATAGCTTAGACTAGTTTGATGCAAAACTTTGTTTTTCTAGATGCACTTATTTCATTGTTTGCTTAATCTCATTGGTTAACTATCAGTTGTTTATGCAGCAGATCTCTTGTAGCAGTAGGCCAGCCTATTAGCCATTCCATCCTCCATATGATCCATGCCCTACAGGTCGCCCAAGTATCCCCTCAATTCTGCCTTAGTTTCCTACATTTTCCATAGAATTTCTTCCTCTCTCCTTGAGAAAATCAAATCATCTCTCTCTCTCCTAATGATTCTTGGTAGACCCTAGGTGCCCTAACACCTCATTCCAACCTTCACCCACCTTTTCCACCCACTGTCACACCTTCAAAACAATGAAAAATGCTCTCGACCTCCTCATGTAGGCCTCCTGTAGAATGTTGTTTTTCCTTCTGTAGATTTCTTGTGCCCTCCTGTAGATTTTCGTGTAGGCTTCCTTTTGAAGGCCGAGTATGCGAAAAGACTCCAGAAGGCCACCTGAGACCTCCTAGGACCCATCCACACCATCCTCCATCCTCTCAAGTCCCAAAACCGCCCTTAACGCCACCTATTCGCTGCCACATTCACAAATAATAAATTACATGCATGTCAAATTCACATAAAAATCCAAAAAGATGTTTTTTTGCTCATTTACTTCCAGAAATAGCTTAGTTAGATGGTGTTTACTTCCTTGAGTAGGTAATGGCATTCTTTTCATGGTTTTCATAGTGCTTTCTGCAAAATTAGGATTAGTTAGTTAATTAGGATTTACTTGGTTTGCTTTACATTTCAGTCTTTCTCCTTTCTGCAATTAAAGTAGTATCTGTAGAATAGTATTTCTCTCCTTTCATCACATATAGCGCTTCTTCTGTAATCCATAGAAGTTGGCTTGAGCTCCTAGTGATTTTGCGCCGACTGACCAAGTGCCAACCTGCAGTAAGAACTAGTACTTGTGCATACAACATCGTCGCTTCCAAATTTGTTACGAACTACCAGGTTGATAAGAGTAAAGTAGGCAGCCCAGGAGTTGCCGCATTATTGTTGCAATACTGGCTCTCACCATGTTGCAAGGGTTACCCCTGCGGTTGTTGCAGTTGTCCTTGCTGCTGCACTACCTGCCCTTATTGCTGCAAGGGTACCTGGACAGTTCCCGGGGTGACACCCTAAGGGTACTAAAAGTTCCCGAATTGGATCTGGCCATATTCACTAGGCACAATGAATGGACCAGGTTGAACATAGGGCCCAACTTAAGGGATGTAAGGTGGATTTACCATCACTTGTGATCCATGTGGAACATAAGGAGGTTGGAATGGAACCTGATGATCCAAGTGGATGTTGGTGGCCACCCACCTATCCCATTTGGACCCCCACAATTGTCTCTTTTAGCTTTTTCAGTTTCCTAAATTGTAGCACAGTTTACTATTTTTAGCAGTTTTTCGGGTCCTAAACTTTCGGATCCGTTTTGCGGCCCTGAACGACTTTTTTTGGAAAATCTGCGGGCAACATGGGTCCATGAACTAATGTTTTCCTTCCCAAAGTGGTAGTTCTTGGATAGATCTTTCTAACGAGCTAACGTACGCGTCAAACGGAGATCGTATGCCAAAGTTACGACCCCGGGAAATTGATGTACCAATTTACCCAAACGGGGCCCACAATTTGGCGTTTCATCTTCTAGGGCTAGGTTTTGGGATGTGAAGGGTTTTCCATTGTTTCTCAACAATAAATAGGCCTTCAAGCCTCATTGTAACACATTTTGGAGGCATGTAGCCGCCACATCTCTTCTCAGAGATAAGCTAACATCGCCCTAGTTGGTTTATTTCCATTTCTGGTTGTAAGCATATTTCAGTATTTTCCATTACTGAAATGAAGTATTATTTCCGCTGCATCTTTGTGTATATGGTTATCTCTGTAATTTGTTGCGTTCCTGTTTAAATCCGGATTAGAGTCCCTAGATAAGAGGGAGCTCTGACAAGTCCCTGATCAAGAGGGAGCTCTAACAGGTCCTTGATCAAGAGGGAGCTTGGATTAGATCACCCCTGATTAAAAAGGAGTGTCAATTGTGTTTCTCTATCTCATGTGTCATGCATTAGACCAAGACTAACAACCATAAGTCTAGGTGAAGGCCATGAATGGAAATGTAGACACATGATAAACACAACATTCTTGTCTTCGCTCGAGAATAAATAATGGAGGATTAGGTAATCATCTGACATCCGATGCTCTTTGAGGATGTGTAGGGCATCCAAGATAAGAGTAGGCAAGAGGACCGATACTCTCTCAAGGTTGGGAACCCAACATGAGAATAGTCTTAGAAGGTCATACTCAGTGAACACCTGGGTGGGTATTTACCTTGAGAGACAATGATAAAGGTGTCTATAAATCGTTGGCCGCACCAACATTGTGCTATGATCTTATGAGAGATTCTACACATACTCGACATAATTTGGAAAAGAAGGTCCTATAGTAACACTCTTCACAGTGATGATCATAAGCATAGATATGATCTCAATGGAGACTCTATCACAAGGTTATGATCACAACGAAGGAGCAACAATCATGACCTCCGTAAGCCTAGGTGTATACCTTAAGAAGATCTCGGTGGTACAGTTAGGACCTCGATGAAAGTGCAAATATGTTGAGAAGCAAAGAAGATCTTGATGATGACCTCAGTGGTGCAACAATGATGATTATCTCAATAGTGATAAAGAAGAGGTTTGGTGTCTTGGTCTTGGAGTGGCATAGTAAGTCAAAGGTCATGGTTTTGGTGTTCATTAATTGGAATCTCTATAAGAAGAATTATATGTGGGTTTTCCTCTCCAATAGGGGGAGGTTTTGGCCCTCATGTAATGCCAACATCTTGTGTTCTTGTCTCTTTGTTTTTGGTAGCTATTTGATGAAATAAGAAACACACACTCTAATAATGTCAAAGAGAAGATTGTGCTAATAATAAAATTAAAAATGCCTCACAAATAGTTATCAACTCAAGAAGAATCTCATTAACTACATGTGCCCTAGATTCTTCAACAAAAACTACGCAAATAATGTAAATTAGAGAAAAAACACTTCAATAAAAATCTGAGTTGATCAAAGGTCCTTAGGAGCTTGCATTTTATGATTGAGTCAACAGGGATCAAACATATCCAAAATGACTTCATAAAAGTAAGTTGATTCATTCAAGTGAAATGGATACAAGTCTTAGACATTGAATGATAAATGTTTGAATACCATGTGAAATGCGACACATAAAGGTACCAGGAATGCAACACATACTAACCTTATATTTAATTTTTAGGGTATTTTACCATTAGAATGGGAATATTTTGCTAACTGGTGCGATTATACAATTTTCCTCTCTCTTTCCTATCAATACCAAGGGACTAACTAATGGCCTGGTTCTGCGTAAACTCTAATAGGCTCTATGTCTATAGATATCCATATCTTTTCCCCTGGATCGCCCTTTGGAGCATGTGCTTATTCTAGATACCTATTTTGAGAGCGTTGCTTCACATTTCATTCATGGTACCCCAAGGGTGGTTCCAATCAATCCAATAAGCATTAATTCATGCAAAGGAATTCCACATGATAACATTCTAAGACATGTGGTCGTCATCTAAATCTCTATATTGCTTTACAACTTTGCAAGCTTTTGTTTCATCTTTAAGTTCATTCTAAATTTTTTCTATAGCATTGATTACAAACTTAATAAAGAAATATTTTGGAACCTCTCCATAAGTAAGCAATGCGATTAAATGTCTTGAAAGGGATGTTGTGCTTGACTTATAGCTCGTTCCACAAATTTCCAAGGAGTTGATATTTGGGTAACGAACATAATTTTCATCTCTTTCAACTTTATCATCGACTCTCGGATATGGATATTTTTACATGGAAATCTTCTATAACAAGAAATGTTCCTTTGATTGCATAACCATTATAGAAAATAAAACACTGAATGAGAAAGGGGAAGGCCTCCAAATCTAATTGCTTAAATGTTTTCCCTCAAATACATTTTTTTGGTATTGTGAAGCCAATTTTTTCTTGAGTCAAAGTCAAAGTCATTTTTGTAAAAGACCCTTCTTGGGATCCTTAAGGTCAAGAAATGAAAAATGTTTTTTTTTTTTTTTTTGTCTAAATATCTCCTCCACCAAATCAGTTCCTTCTCCCAAAAGGATTACCATTCATCCTTCAAAGTTGGCCTCCAAATTTAAGACAATTGATTCGACCTTCATTACATGCATACAAGTCGGGTTCAAGTCAAATTGTTCATGTCGGCTCAAATGCATAGTGACAAAAAAGTATAAATAACCTACTATTACATCATTTGAAGGAGAGAAGTGAAGCATTCGTTCAAGAAGTAAGAGAAACTATTGTAGGACCGAGAAATGGAGAGGAATTAGAGAATCTTAGAAGACTATTGTAGAGAGGAAGCCGAAAATGTGAATTTCAGAAACAATTATAGGGAGGGCAAAGTTCCTTGTTATAGAGATGCTTACAAAATGGGCTGAGACTATTGTAGAAGGAAGGCCAATATTTCTGAAGTAGGAAGGTTGAGAATTCTAAAGTAGGAGGGCCGAGACTATTGTAGAAGGAGGGTCAAAATATTGAAGTTGAAACATAAGGAGCCAAGAACCATGATTGTAGAAACGATTGCATGAGTAACTCGTCTGGTGATTGGAGTAAGTCTATTTCTTTAGTCAAAGGGTCAAGTTTGTCTCAACCTGATTTAATCTACTAGAGAAAGAGTTGACTAGGTTTTCTTCTTCATAGGGGTTTTTCCCTCACCGTGCACCTACATCTTGTGTTCTTATCTTGGTGATCTTCATGTTGAAATTTATCTAATGAAAGGAACACTAACATAATCAACATATAATTTCACAAGTAAATGTAAAGATAAGAGATATCAAATTGAAAAATATGACTCACATAATTCCCTAGATTTCTCAACAAAGGATAGGTATTAGGCCTCATTTGAGTCACATAGGTAATTCAGAGTCACACAATTAATTCGGTCTCTTCAAGAAGTATCAGGAAAATTCAGAGCGAGAAAGAGGTGAAAGATAGTGAAGAAAGAAATAAGTTCCATTTGTTTGGCTTGCACATTAATTCTTGTTTGGCAAGCTTGCAAGTATGGGAAGAAAGCTATCTCTATTCAGATTTTGAGCTAGAGAAGAGCATCACATTGATTTATAGAGAGAAGCATTGTTGTTTGGGTGGCTGGTCTATCACTTGGTGAGTTGTCTTGATCAAAGGTCTTGGACGTATTCCTTAAATTTCTATAAGAAGATAAGTTTTTGGGTTTGTCCCTCTTGGAGGGATTTTGCCGTAGCCTGGAGCCTATTTCTGGTGTTCTTGTTTTCATCGTGATATTCTTTATTGGAATTGTCTTGATGATGAAGAAATAACATTATATCGCAAGAATTGTCTATATAACAAGAGAAAACATTGTAAAATAAACCCTAATTCTATTTGCACTAGGTTTTCTGTTTGGTCTTGGAAGATTTAGAATGTAGAGATAAAAAATTGCTTAAAATAAAATGCAGCACAAAACTAAATCACACACCTAGTAGCCAAGCACTTGGTGGGCTAAAATTGAGCAGCAATTTGATGGTTTTTTTTCGCGTATATCATTCCAACTGTAGTTAATGTTTCAAATTCAGATATGCGAATGAAATTACGTGCAAAACAAAGTAAGGAGGAGAAGTTAGATGAGATAAATAATTAATAAAATAGAAGAAAAATCATACTAGTGCCTTATGCCCAATTAATAGACTAAGAGTTTCTCCTACTACCTTGAATGGAAAATGATAGTTTATGGTATTTAACTCAAATAAAAACACAATTGTCAAAGAAAGAAAAATACTACATGAATTTTTTTCATGGAAAATGTTGTTACTTCTTATAAAAATTTATGTACCTCCCACTTGGCCAAGACACACAACAAAAATATCAAACAAATTTTGATGTCTCACCTAAATCCTTACCATTTTGAGCTATTTTCTTTAGATAATTGTTCCACTTCAACATCTGAATTGAAACTAGTTGTCCTACACATATTCATGAGATCAATGATGAAAACATAGATTAAATTTGACCAAATATTAAATTTAATTGCATGAATAAATAATAATTAAAAGAACTTATGTGCATGAATACATGAATGAGATCCTCTAGGTTTCGAGAATAAATTTTTGGAGTAGTTTAAACTTGGGGAAAACCTCCCTCCACTCGATGAAGTAACAACGAAGTCAACATTGACTTTATTGTTGCTCTATTGGATTGAAGGTGTTTTTCTCCAAGATTATCCAAATCCTAATTTATTCTCTATTGAACAGGGCCAACCATGTGAAGGTGGCAACACTCATGCCCCAGTCCCCCTTCACATCACTCTCAATTCCCCACTACCCATTCTATCTATTAAATAGGAAATAGGTTAAATCAAGACATTAAGATACATAAAAAAACAAATAGAAAACGTTCATTTATTCATATATGCAAAAAATATTTCGTCTCAATAAATTTTATCATAAAATTATGTTTACATAGTATGAAACAACATCATGTACATAAAGATACATATAGCAATTTTTCATTAACATATAACGTTCATTCATTAATCATAGACAAAAAATACTTCATCTCAAAATTTTTTATCATCAAAAATATGTTTTCATAATATGGTATGTGATGTTTCTAATGATACAACTATTACAATCCTTTCTTTTCCTTTTTCTTTATTTTGTATGGCATGGTCGTGTACTCATGAAGTTGTCGAGGCTGTCGCAAGAGGGATGGATCATCAACTATAACAAAAAAGAAATGTTAAATTGATATATTTTGTTATTATTCATTAATAAAGATAACATTAAAGTTTTCTTTACCTCGTCCACTAGTAGACACTGTAATTTAAAAAAGGAAACAATTACCTTAATATCAAAACATAAAAGTGTAATTTTTTAGATACATCTCAAATAGAGCATCGACTCTAGTCCAATATTGCCTCCCATGTTCACCAGTAGTGTGTATGGCATCTATGCATGGGTATGTTTGGAATTCATAGATGCCGCAAACTTTGCTAGTGAATATGGGATGAAATTTTGGCTTTCTTGATCAATACTGACCTTTGTTTGAGAAGTATCTGCAAAATTGTACTTTTCCATTTTGATATTGTGGTAATTGTTTCCTTTTTTAAAGTTTTGAAGATCACTTCTAGGTTTTGTTAACGCCTGTCATTTTGTTTTTAAAAACGAATCACTAATGGATTGCGGAGATTGTACAATGGCTGAATGTTGCATTTGACAAGAAGAAGACAACAAAGGAAATATGGAGATTCTTTGTCCCTGTTCTACCATTTTGAAGGTATATGGTTTACGAGAATAGACAAGAGGGGTTTGTATAAAATATTTAGGGAAGAGTGTAGTCGATGATGTTTTTAGATGCTTCAAATGAAAAATTTAATAGCATTGGAAAATTAATAATTCCTCATTTATCCTTCAATAGATTAGGTCTGATCCAAATGACATGCATGAACATTGTTTTTGAAAATAGTCATATGAATTGTTGCACCATTTCAAAAACCCAGAAACAAATATTTATCATGATTAAAGACTGAAATTCAATTTCTAAATAGGGTATCCAAATTAAGTTTGAAAACACATTGTTAAAGATTAGACCTAGTCCAAAAACTACAGTCATTGTACTTGAATAGGACAAATTGGTCTTGCACATACATATATAAGATCTGAAGTCTGTGTTAGCACTCCGTGAATTCTACTAGGTTGGGGTAGATTAAAAAAGGTAACCACAAACCTCTTTGGGTTGAGACACTGATCTTCTTCAATTGGAAGGGGCTCCCTCAACTTATGAAAACTAAAGATTTTGACTATCTGGCATACAGAGACCATATCTAAAGGATTATTTGAAATATGTTGTTGGGGATTGGTGGAAATTTCTGAGATATGGTGTAGGTGATCCCATTTTTTTTGTTGTCTATAATGCCTATGCATATACCCGATCAACACAAAGGGATGCTATTGATACACATTTTGGAACAAATAGGGAGTATGTGGTATATTGGGAAAGTTGACAAAACATTCTTTTAAACATGTAGGGAAAAATTGAGAAAACTAGTTCAACGTATACTTATGAGACAATATTTAAGAGAAACATATGAGGAAATACATAATTAACATGCTCCATTTGCAATTGAAACACAAGAACACAATGAACACTAGTGAAAATTTAATTGAATTCTAGAATTACTGAGTTCTATCTCAAAATTTAAAGAAGAATTTCAACATAAAAGGCACATGGGAAAGCACAGATCCAAAATGCCATACCACAGTATCCTTTGCAATGATTACTGGGAAATATGGAGATTCTTTGTGCCTGTTCTACCATTTTGAAGGTATATGGTTTACGAGAATAGATAAGAGGGGTTTGTATAAAATATTTAGGGAAGAGTGTAGTCGATGATGTTTTTATATGTTTCAAATGAGAAATTTAATAGCATTGGAAATTAATAATTGCACAGTTATCCTTCAATAGATTAGGTCTCATCCAAATGACATGCATGAACATTGTTTTTGAAAATAGTCATATGAAATGTTGCACCATTTCAAAAACCCAAAAACAAATACTTATCATGATTAAAGACTAAAATTCAATTTCTAAATAGGGTATCCAACTTAAGTTTGAAAACACATTGTTAAAAGATTAGACCTAGTCCAAAAACTACAGTCGTTGTACTTGAATAGGACAAATCGGTCTTGCACATATATATATAAGATCTGAAATCTGTGTTAGCACTCCGTGAATTCTACTAGGCTGGGGTAGATTAAAAATGGTAACCACAAACCTCTTTGGGTTGAGACACTAATATTCTTCAACTGGAAGGGGCTCCCTCAACTTATGAAAACTAAAGATTTTGACTATCTGACATAGAGAGACCATATCTAAAGGATTCTTTGAAATATGTTGTTGGGGATTGGTGGAAATTTTTGAGATATGGTGTAGGTGGTCCCATTTTTTGTTGTTGTCTATAATGCCTATGCATATACCCGATCAACACAAAGGGATGCTATTGATACACATTTTGGAACAAATAGGGAGTATGTGGTATATTGGGAAAGTTGACAAAACATTCTTTTAAACATGTAGGGAAAAATCGAGAAAACTAGTTCAATGTATACTTATGAGACAATATTTAAGAGAAACATATGAGGAAATACATAATTAACATGCTCCATTTTCAATTGAAACACAAGAACACAATGAACACTAGTGAAAATTTAATTGAATTCTAGAATTACTGAGTTCTATCTCAAAATTTAAATAAGAATTTCAACATAAAAGGCACATAGGAAAGCACAGATCCAAAATGCCATACCACAGTATCCTTTGCAATGATTACTGGGAAAAACTGTGCATTTGAGCCTTTCCTTTATTAAACTAAAATCACCAAGAAACTACACCAGAAACTCAAATTCGATGCCAATACCATCCAACCCGTTTTCATTCCATTTTTCCATCTTAAATAGACATACACTAGGAAATCAAAATATGTTCAGATGCAATGCACCCTCGATCCATGAAGTGGATCAAACCAAACTAAAAAAGAGGAAACTTAATGTTGTTTACAGTACTTTTCCTTAAAAAAAGGTCATGATCATTATCACTATTCTAAATACAAAGTGTCCTAACAACTATCTAAATCATCGAACCATATCCATTGCATAAAAAAATAGAAAAAGTAAAACACTTGCACTGAACTGGGACTACTGCGCATTGGCTGTGTAGCAACTAGGTAGCACGTTGCCCTGCTATGTTTTCCTTCCAAATTTGACAACTGACCGCTTACTAGCGGTCTGACTTCGCTCGCAAATCCACTACATGTCCATCCACTCAACTTTATGACAACTTGAAGTCTCCAAGATCTTGTAGCAACCTATGTGTAGCAGTTGCACAATGGCTGTGTAGCGACTTTCAAATAGGCACCCTACCTTCTTCACACCGTTAGACTTCATGAAACAAAACCATATTACTGCAAGTCCCTTCATACATCCAGAAACATCCCAACATACTAACAAAAACACCATCTGTGGCTTGTAAACAAAAATGGACCCCTGTTACGCAACATAAGCGACCTTTAGTCATGAACAATATCGCAAAATTTCAGACAAAGGATTTTTACCTCCTTTTCCTCTTGTTGGATTCTTTGCCAGTGGATGCTTTGCTAGTGGATGATTTTCCTTCTATGACTTTAAGATGAGTGTTATTTTCTTCAGTAGACACTGGTTGGGGAGGTTTTGATTCAGGTTGAACCTTAGACCTTGGAATTTCCTTTTGTTTAGCTGCTTGTTGTGTTGTTTCTCTCAACTTTCTATTTTGCCTTTTCAAAAATGCTATCTTCAACTGGTACTTAGCAAGTGCCTCTTTCATTTTGGCCATCTTGGGGTCCTCTTCTTCAAATTTCATTGCTTCAATCTCCTCCACCTCCTTTTCTTGTTTGTCCTATGAAACCTCAACAATTATTTAAGGAGTCAACTCCTCCATACCTTTCTTAACTTTCGACCTAGTTCTAGGTCTTAGCGTAAACTGTGAATCCTTGATTGTTTCCTCGGTTGTCATTAAAATATTCATTGTTTGGGATGGTGCCACATGAACCTTTGGATTTTGGTCTTTATCCTTACCCTTTGTGCTTGCGGTGGGAATCATTTGACCTAAAAACACCTGACAAGTTTCCCTTCTGTAGCAGACTACGTGTACACAAATAGAGGCGGGATATTTCATTTTTCGTGACAACAACCAAAATTCAACAAACAAGGGTATTGCGCAGTGCTGACAGGGTGTTCTAGCAATTTGGAGGGTGAGTGGAAAGCTTTATGACCTTTACTAACAATCACCCTGACTACTTAGCATTCAAAAGCAACCAAAATTTGTACATAACCTTGACTTTGAGATTTAAAGCGACCATGTGTGTAGCAGACAGGGTGTGCGCAACAACTTAATAACACAACTTGATCACAACTCACCAAGACTTGAATTAGGAAATAATACACAATCTGAGAATTGGGTGACACGAACCTACCTCAAGAAAACAAGATTAAATCGTGTCCATGTTGGGGTGACCACCTGGAAGACGTTGCATAGCAAGTTGCACAATGATCTATGTGCAGCTGCGTAACTCCTTTGCATAGCGTGCTACTCTGTAATTGGTAATGGTGACGTGTTCTGATCATAGGCTCAGTTAAACCATGAACAATCCTCAAATTTGAACCACGAACACTTAATCGAGCTTGGAAAATAATTTCATAGGCAATGGTGGAGATGGAATGGCGACATACTGTTTTAATTCGAAATTTGGCATTATGGTTGAGTGATGTAAGTCATTTTTATAACATTATGATGACTTAGGTAATGATTTCGAATCATAGGTATGATATGAGTATTGAGCAGTGGAGGTGAGTGTGAGGCATGCGAGTGTGATTTTAAATGATGACCATTAGGGGATATAGGGGATGGAGACTTAGGGTAAATGGATAGTATTCATACATGATGTGCCATGATGGTTTTTTAAAGGGGATTAGGCTTAGAGTAGGATAGGAAACACAACAATTGCATGGAATGAGGGATAAGGGAATAGGTGGGATTAAAAGGTAGAATAGGGGGATAGAGAAAATGAGGAATATTAGAAGAGGAAAAGAAATGTAGTATCCCAAAAACAATGCTGCTTTGAACAATAGACCCTTGAATGCAGTTGATTTTCAAATGAAACCTTTAAAAGACCTTCACTTTGAAAATATACCCCATGACCCAAAAATTTGTGATGACGTCTCCCAAATACTCAACACCACTTCAAGTTATCAACTAAGAGCTTTGACAACTAGATTCAAGGCGATCTTTAGACAGTGATTGGTCGAACTCATGAAAATAAAAATGTTTGTGAGTTTGACTTATTCCATGACAACAAAATTATGGATTTGAATACATTTGAAAACTAAAAACTAACTGACTCTAACAGTCAGAACAAGAATATATAAGTTGAGTGCTATGTTTGATGATTAGATCTTAATGATTAATATTGGATAAGTATTGGCATATGTGTATGTGTGTGTGTTATGAGCATGGGTTTCTAATATCGATAAAACTAAAAAAATAAAGAATATGAATAACCTACAGGAACCCATACCTATGACAGATTGTTTGCAAGATATTATGAATATGGATTGAGGAGAATAAACTACCTTCATTAAACATATACTAATTAACCTAGACTTAGTGTACCATTTAAAGCTAGAGAGCCATGCAAATAGTGGAAGCCTACAAATCTTATAAATTTCCAGAATTTGAATAGAACCTCGGAGAAATATTATGATATTCAATGATTATTAGGATAAAGCATGAGACGAGTTGATACACCATCCCATGAAGCATCAAGATTAGTATCAATATATACTAGTCAACACTGCTGGAATGGTTGCTATATTTTCTACTATATTTATTGTAACTAATCTATATATTGACTGAATTTTCAAGTCTATATTAGTCTAACAAAATCCTAACATATATTAGTTGTCAATTCACAATAATTTGTGATTATGATGGAAATTTAAGTACACATGAGTGTAATGTCCATGATGGGATGTATGAATTGTCCTCTGCACATTGCCCATCAATGAATATAACCTTGAATGAGCTAGCACTGGTCTATCATCACCATCTCAAAATGACCTGATAGATGAAAATTTACCATGTCTGTCATCATCACTTCACACTATCTCATAGATGATCCCTTCTATAGACCATATGCATGAATTTCTAGTAGACCTTCCCCTCTACCTAGCTTATGATTGATTGTGAGAACAGGTGAACAAAGTACAATTTATAAGTAGGGGATCTTGTCAACAAAGATCTGTCAATTGTCCTTTATTCACTTATTGTCACAAGAAATGATAGGATAGGTAGAGGGGATGGCCTTACATAAATTCATGCATATAATCTGTAGAAAGGGTCATTCATGAGACAGTGTGAAGTGATGATGACAAAAATTAAAATTTTCATCTGCTGTGTCATTTTCAGATGATGAGATAGACCAGTGCTAGCCCATTTAAGATTATAATTATTGACAGATAATTTTGGGATGAGAATTCATACATTGCATCATGGATATTACACACATATGTACTTAAATTGTCATCATAATCACAAATTTTGTGATTAGGCATTAAGTAGGAGTACCCAAAACCTAAATTAGGAGTGTGATAGTGTATGGTGTTGTCAGATAGGTATACAAATTAGTATATGGTTGACTTATCATGGGCACATATTGTGTAAAGGCTTAGTTTAACACAAGAATATGATTATAGGCTCTTGAAGTTCTTAACAAAGTTAATTGACTTATACCACAAATTTATCAAATATATGGTATTCTACACTCTCCTTATGTCACAAAAAATATGTTTACACAATATGAAACAAAATCGTCCTGATTTTTTGCAATGGAAAATCACAACATTTTATTAAGATAGTCTAAAGTTACATGTGACCATGCCATGAGGCATTGAACCTCTCAGTAAAAATTGTGGCACTCAAAACAATGGGCTCTAAATAAAAAAGTTCAGTTATTTTTTATCAAATTTCTTTCTCTTTTTTTATATGTAATTAGCCAGGAAGTCTTGATCTTGGCCCCCTTTAGTTGTCGTGGTCTCTAGTGTAATATGTCGTGTTGCTAACCTAGTCCTATTACTATGCTGCTACAAGTGGGGTCGAGCATCAATTATAATAAGAAAGAAATGTTAAATTTATATTTATAGTTATTATTATTACAAATGTTTTATTAATAAAAAAGAGTAGAATAGTGTTATTTACTTGCTTTGGTAGTGGAGGGAAGCATAATACTTTCAGATGTGGCCATATGTTCCTCCTCTTCTTTGGCCACATCTTGTACTTGCTCTGGTGTAGAAACAAGAAAGGTTATAATTAATATAACATTTGCATTTAAATATTATTAATTGTATTCCATATTACAATTTTTTTATAACACATGAAATACCTCTAGCACCGAGCTGAACATTAGTCTCAAGATTAAGCACTCCACCGTAAGTTGGCTCATGTGTTGTATCTACATTTCTTTCCTTATTTCTACAATCAAGCACATTACTTTATGGCAAAAAATAATAACCGATAGAATGTACAAATAATGATTTATATATGCTATTAGTTGCTTTTATTTGCCTGAGTGTTATGTTGGGTGGTGGAACACTGTGAATATGCCAAGTTTGTCCTTTGTTCAATCATGACTTGATAGTTGTACTTAAAAGAAAGCTTCCTCTGTGGGAGCCTCTTTGAATTGTGTCCCCTATAATTTTGCATTAGAACATGAAGTTTTATTCTTCTGTGATATTAAATTAAATTTGTTAACAATTTATGATTTGGATGCAATTTTTTTTAAATACCTATAATTGTAAATAAATGTCTTTCAGATTAATTACATCGTTAGGATTTGGTTGACGTTTCAAACCAACTAATGTGGTTCATCCTCAAGACAAGGTAAAAAATCAATCAATCTTCAAGAATAAATAGCATGGATGCATCATTGTCCAAAGTTAGTTGTTGAAAACTAGCCATTAGTGAATTAGTTATTAAGGTAATTAAAATAATATTCTAAAATTCACATTTAGGAATTATTTATTAAAATATTATATATTTAGTTATAAAGTAGCTGTTAGAATTTATTTATCATATATATATCTTTTATATTATATTTATATATATATATATATATATATATATATATTATATATATATATGACAAAACTAATAATAACCTACATAGACAATAAAACATATGCATGAGAAGGAGGAGAGACGGAGGGAGGAGCTCCCATGACGACGATTTACCCTAACTGTGGATACAATTAACTACATATGGTTTACCTCTGTTATTGCAGACACTGTAACCCGCACCCGCTGTCACCCTTCGCTACCTGCTTCCCTCCCTCAGCACCCTTTTTTCGCTTTCCCGTTGATTACGGTTCCCCTTTCTGCTGTAGCATGGAAGAGATGGATTATGAGGGGGTTGATTACTCATCTGACCCTAATCTCGACCAGCCTATCTTTAGACACCCTAACCCTACACTGATCCTAACCGCTCATTGCTCCTCGGCTGTACTGCCTCGCTTCGTTTCCTATGGTTACTCTACTCGAGCCGTCTGCATCCACTCTCCCCTTTGCAACCCTCTCCATCGACTCCTCGAAATTAGACTCCCCCCTTGTTCTCTTCGGCGACCCTCCACCTTCTGGCCGCTTGCTCGCCCCCATATCTGCCCTTCGAACCCTCTCCCCTTGACGACCTTCTCCACTTGGTGCACATAGCCTCTACCCTTGGTCCAAATCTACCCGTTGTGTTTGTGTAGCATCCCCCGGCGTCTGGCTCTCCCCTCATAACTGCGGCAAAAGTTTCCTCTACTCTACCATCCAGGTGTTTCAAAACCCTAGTCATCAAGCTCCGACACTCAGCGCAACAATTACAACAGGAGCACTAAGTCCTACAGACCCTCTAGAGGACCATCCTATCATGCCCAGATCCAGAAAAAGAAAGATAAAGTGTGTGAAGGCCTCTAGGAAGGATTTCACCCTCAAATTTGGGGAAAGATTAAACATGGAAGAGGTCGTAACCACGACGGGGAAGGTTCTAGTCCGTAGGGTCCGAGGCCATGCCTACTCTACAGAATGTCTCAGCCTCTGGGTAAAGGAAATCTGGGGAAATATCTTCAAAGAACTCCCCGAAGTTCAAACCTTGCCCCAAGGCTAGTTCGCGCTCCTATTCAAACAAGAGGAATACACCAACATGGCTCTCGCCCGATATTGGCACATAGAAATGGCCCTGGTCATGTTGAAGTGTTGGAGCCCGCTCTTTGATCTTGAGAGAGAGAAAATTGGGGCTGGACCATTATGGGTTAGGCTGCTCGACCTCCCTCTGCACTATTGGTTTGAAGATGTATTTGTCCATATCGGGAATGCTTTGGGCACATACTTGGACTATGACAAGTCCTACATTCAATCTAGAAACCGAACACTTGCTCGCATCCCGATGCACCTTGATACACGAGAATGTATGGAGGAAAAGATAACCCTGCAATGGAGGAACTTCACAAGGATACAAATTCTGGATTATGAGGGTGTCCCCTTCAGGTGCCACAGATGTCACAAGGTGGGACACCTATACAAGGAATGTCCATTGATGTGAAAGGCTCCGGACACTCCGTTGGGTCCTGAAGGCATGACGGGCAAGACTTCAGCATCCATCCTTGAGCAAACTCCACTAGTTGTAGAGACCTTGATCGGGAAGGAACCTCCATCTCACCGGGTATTTTCCAGCATTCCTCATCCTCCCTCCCCACTGATGACTAGATCTGGGCTGCTGTAGAGGTTGCTCACATCTCAGGTACTCCTCTTTTTTCGCACTCTGTTATTTCTTCATATTCTGCATGCTCTGTATTTCATTTGCATTCCGCATCTATACTGGACCAGGAACGCACCCACCTATCCATCCCTTGCCCCCTTATTTCCCACCTGCCGGTTTTCTCTACTACTTGCCCATCCTCCCCTTCCGTTCCCTCCTCTCCTCTCTCTGTTCCCTCTGATCCTCCCTATCCCTACAATCTCCGTTCCTACCCTCACTCATCAAAGGTCTCTTATTCCCACTCTGGATTGGGTCTGATCCCCCCTCCCCATCCCCTCAAACCCTCTTGCAGCCGTAAATCCATTCTTTCCAAAGCCATCATGAAAGCTGGGGCGGAAGTGGTCTCTAGCAGACAATCATCTCTCAACAGGGTTCTTAGAGCATTGAACACCCACTTGACACAGTTTCCCCCATGAAGTGGCTCTCCTTCAACTACAGGGGTGTGGCTAGCTTGCCCAAAAAGCTAGCCCTTAGAAGACCCTTTGAGTCCGAGTCTGTTGATATCATATTTCCCCAAGAAACCTTGGGCGCAATAGACCATATCTCCCATACTCTAGGCTGTTTGAACCCTGGTTGGACCTTTCACTCCCTTGATGTAATTGGGTGATCTGGTGGATTGGCCCTGGGCTATAACCCTCGTACCATTAACCTGAGGACCACCTAGGGAGGTGTTGGGTTCATTTTCATGGAAATTTTATTAGTAGAACTTGGGATGAACCTTCAAGTAATCAATGTATATGGGCCATTCCAAGGTCGATAGACCTTATGGAATCGATTACTCAGCCTATCTATCACCTCCTAGGACAATCTCATCATCGGAGGTAACCTTAATTTCTCCATAGGGTTCAGAGAAGCTCGGGGGACAAATGGATAGGTGTACCTACTCACTGAATCTATGGAAGCGCTTTTGGAACTACATCATCTGACGGACATACCTATGATAAAAACCCTCCCTACCCGAAGAAATTGAAGAGTGGGTGAGGCGGCATTAGCTAGGAGATTGGACATATTTCTGATCAAGGACTCACTCCTACAAAAACTATCACTATATAAACAATGGGTCAGTTTTGATGGTATTTTGTACCACTCTCCCATCTATATGGAAATCTCTGGTCCTCTAAGAAAACCTAGGGCACCTTTCAAGTTCAATTCTACTTGGCTAAAGGACTCGACCTACCTTAAACTGATCATGGATTTCTGGCATGCCAATCCACCATCTAGGGGTTGAACTCTAGCAGAAGGATTCTGCTACAATCTCTCTATGCTCAAATGACTCTCCATCCAATGGGCCAAGGAAAAGTCAATGAGGGATGACAATACCCTTGCTACAATTGAGTCATCCCTCGACACCCTCGTGGATGACCAGAACAGGGGATTCATATTTGTTGAAGTAAAGTCTCACCTAATTGATCTGGAAAATCAGAGATCCAAAATTATGAAGGAGAGGGAAGAAACCTGACGACTCAGAAGTCGAGTGATCTAGTTATAAGCTGGAGATGAGAACACCAAGTTCTTCCATAACTTTGCAAAGGGAAGGAAAGTCTCCAATACTATTGTTGAGCCTCAAACCTACACTTCTTTGCACATCCTCTCAGCCTCTTTTTCCTATTCTTTTCCTTCTTTTGCCACTCATTCCCTCCATCAAATTGCTCAAATCATTGTATTTTAGGACTTTTTACATGGTTTGCTAATTATGCTAATGACTGTGTTTGGTTTAGAATTTTGGTTCAAAATGCTGCGTTTCCGCAACTCACACAGGGTTTCCGCAGCTGATCCCGGTTTCTGCAGCCAACCCCGGATTTCGCAGCTGTTTTATTAAATGATATGTTCCAGGTGTCCTCCTGGAAGAAGACCCACATGGGAAAGTTCGTGGAACCAAGGACATGGTGTGTGTCCCTCCAAATCACCCAAACCAGTCATCAAAACCCGTGGTCAACGAGGAGGCAACTACGGTCAACAGAGGTCATTGGCGGTGGCACGGCTCTGCGTGTTCTGTTTTAGAGCACGTGAAGAATAGGTGGCATCGTCCTCAGTCACGAAGATAGTGGGAAACATGAATCCAACAGCGGATTGAATGCCCACAACGACCGTTGCCTAAATCCGAGGACGCAGCAAGACTACGTGTTTTTGCACAACTGCTCGAATAGCTTAGTTTCCGTTAAGTTAGTTAGCTTTCCTCAGTTATAAATAAAGCATCTTTGAATGCTGGATAGTTAGTTGTTAGCTGCTGATATGTACTTTTGAACTCCCACTGTATTTTCTATTTCATGCATAATATATGAGAAGACTGTTTTCCATTTAAGCGTGTAAATGATCTTTGAACCGGCTGGAGTAGGCAGAGGGCCCCTGTTTACTAAAGGCCTGTACAATACTTTTTAATTTCCTGCATTTCTTTCTTTCATTTTATGTATATAATGCCTTTGATTGCTGTGTTTTGATAGCTGTATATACATTTCGAATTCTACTTGTTTATATTTATGCACTTTTCCATGAATGATCAGTGTGTTATGGAGGTTTCTTAGGCGTGCCCGGGACAATTTCTTTCTTTTCTTTTTCACAACTAGTGACACTTGTGATCATCTTGTCTATGTTGCTGATCTTCCTTGTTTTGCAGCCTTTATTTCCTTACTATCATTTAGTTAATTGGCATAGTTGCTTTCTGCTTTTAGACATCAAGTTGTTTATCTATTGATGGTTCCTTCTTCATAATTTAATATCTTCATTGAGGACCAAAATATCACTTAGCACAGCTTGGTTTAGTTATTCAAGAACTCACAATTTCTTGGCTTATTTTTAATTGTCTCTCACATGATACATTCAGTTAAAAGGCAAGAGGTTAAGAAGAAGTTAAAGTATTTGTGACTAGTCTTTCTTTTATGTAGATTTACTTTAGTTTCACATTGCTTAGTTGTTATTTGACATAGATTTCATTTTCATTTTCTTGCAGCAGCAGAGATACTGGACCAATGTCATTAGTCTTTTATTTGATGCCTTTATTTTCCTTTAAAAGTTGATTTCATTTCAATTGTTGTTCAAGCTTTCTTTTAAGTTATAAAAAGCTCATCACAATCTCACACACTTCACTCGCTTTATTTCATTTCCATCACATCACATTAGGAGAGATATACTTGAAAACAAACTTAAAAAGTTAAAAACGACAAAAGCCTAAGATAGTTGCCTAAGTACATACAGTACACCTCACTTCATTAGCTTACGAGCCCCAAGTTGACATTTAAAAGTTGCAATTTAGACATCACTAAATTGACCAAACAGGGAAACACACTAAGCAAGACAAGAACACAATGCATTAATAAGCAGCTCACCCTATTCTTCAGGGTTACGTCTCCGATCAAGCTTTCAGTGATGGCCTTCTTTTATTGTGTTGTTAAAGTAGAGATTTACAATGAGGAGCTCAACTTGAGATTCTTGAAACAAAGGATGCTTAGTAGGGTGGTTCTTGGATTCCCCAAGCCACTAGAGTGCACCAAACTCTTTCCTTACCAAGTCTTGACCTCTCTGGCCTTTAATGGGATGAGTCTAATGGTTCTCAATTCCCAACAGATATCCTCACAGGGATGGTTTGAACCTCTCAAGCCTGGTTTTGTCTGCCCGATGCTACCTTAGGTCAGCTTGGCTCTCTATTTTCTGCTTCTTGCTTCACTGTCTCTTTTGCCTTTTTTGTCACTATTTTTCTTCTCTAGTTCTTCCTTATCATTCTCTATTCTATTCTATTTTGTCTATTTATTCATGGCTTAAAGCCAATCTATCCTTGATTTTTCACTTCCTCTTCTGCCCCTTCATATCGCCTGTTATTATTCGCTTGGAATTCCTTGCGCCTGCGTCATCACCAACATCTCACAGGGAGGTGGCCACTTGTCCTCTCATGAACTGTGCCAACTCTTCCTCAATGGTTCAGTATTTTAGTTACACTATGGAATGAATCATCTACCAACTCAGTGGTCAAATCAGACTTCAAACTTTTATATGCCACGGTTTAATTCCCTTGACAAATCCAGTTTCTCCATCGGGTGCAATCTTCGCTATCATATCTGGAGCCCCCATATCCTACGGTGTTCACTCATTTCACATGGTTGACTTGCTTGACCATTAGCACACGATGAGAGGCAATTTTCTCTCTCATCCACCAAACACGCATCTTGCGATGAATGGAATCATTCGTTTTCTGCCAAATCTGCTTATTGCCCCCAAAGTGCCTCTGATATACCACCGATTTTGGAGTGCGAGACCCGCCTTTCACCTTAGTGCTTTCCCTATGGTTCCTGGCTTCCCATGTGACTACGCGCTTAGGGATTTTCCTTCTCGATGGGTTTTTCCCAGCGATGCACGATCAAAAATGGCCTCCATTTCTTGATCTGGGCTTCCTAACTGCCAGTTTTTCCTCCTTCGTGGTCTCCATGGGCCTCGGTCAGCGCGCTTTGACCGACTACAAACTGCCATTGTCCAGAGGTCTTCTTGATAGCTCTTTGTTCATAAATTTGAAGTCTGTCTCGATTTGATACAGTCATGGCACTTGATAATTTTTCATGGATCCAATTTGGATCACTCTGTGACCTTAATATCTTTGGGATCATGTCCCAATTCAATTAACAAGTCTTCCAAAGACTTGATTCTAGTGTCTTTGGCCTGTGAGGAGGCCTTTTCCAACTGATATTGGGTCGAGTTGTTGATCAATGAATTTTGCAATTGATGGGAAGCTATGGCTTTACCTGTTAGGGTGGAGTAAATCATTTCTCCAGCTTGCTTGTGCAACTCAATTTGGTCAATGCGATGAATATCCCTTGCCAACACTTCAAAATCAATTTTCTTAAAATCAGTGGCTGCTCTTGGTTGTTGTGCAGTTGGTTGTATGAAAGACATCTACAACTTTCCTTCCTTTATGTCAAAAGCTGACATCAACCTATTTTGATTAGGTGGTGTGAGATTGAGGTATTGAGCATATGATTGTGCCTTAAGTTGCTCATTTCTCAGTTTGATCTCCCTAAACCTATCCTTGATGCCTTTATCTTTATCTGCAGGTTTTCTGAATGAAGATACTTCTACATTGAGATGCCTTTCCAAAATCTGAGTCTGTGAAGTGGATGGCCCTTTTGTTTCCCCATAAGGAGTTGTGCCTTTGCTCATGTCTGGCTCAGCATCAATTATTTCTACTGAGCTTTTTGTGTTTTCCTGTTCTGAAACAGGATTGAGTCTAGCTCTCTTACTTTGGGTAGCTTCCTGTTGCACATTGGAAGTATCCATGCCTAAAATAAAGGCTTCCTCTCTACTCCTCTTTGGATCCTTTTCCGCACTCTGAGTGGTCTGCATAATGGGAGGGGTTCTCATGGTTGTTTCTTGTTGTGGTACCTGTAGAAATGAGCTTTCATCAAGATGTCTCTCTAAATCAACCAATACATTCTCAACATCTACTTTTGTACTATCCCTGTCTATAAGAGTGTTTTCCACCCACTCAAATTGATTGGCATGTCTCTCTATTTCTGGTAGAGGGTGATGAATATAAGGTCCCAATTTGACCTTTTGCCTTAGTTTGGTTATGAACCATAGAGGGTCATAACTCCACATGAAACTTGTTTGAAACTTCATTTGTTGCAGAATTTGATCTGCTTCCTTCCCCGCCTCTCTAGAATTGCATATGAAAGGGCCTAACTGGTTTTTGACTTTGAACTAACTCATTTTCTTTGCTGAGACAAAGTTAATCTCATCAGATTTAATAATATGTCTATAATAATCTAGAACAAATAACCTCATGGGGAGGTATCTGGGCAATTTGTATGGGGCAAGCTAGCATCCATAGATTATTATCTTAGTGTGATTTTGGTAAAGATGCCAATCTCCCACCTTACTTTGCTTAGACAATTGGAGTACTCTTTTAATCTCTTGGCTTATTCTGGGTGGGGGGCTTCCTGTCAGCATGGTCATGACTAGATGGAAAAAAGAGTCAATGAAGTCTGTATCGGTGTATGGTGATGCAAACCTGTGGAAAAGTGGGGTCCAAAAAATAAAATACTGGGGCCGGCCTTTAGTATCTAGCTTCTGGAGGGTGAATGGAAATCTGTATGACTGATAGTATAAAAACATGTGGTAAAGAATAGATGAGTATTTGAATACTCTCTCATTGTGCATTATGGTGAATTATTCATACATCCTCTTAGATATGAATTGGGCATAATTATACAAGGTAGCAGGAGGATTTCCTTGGGTGAAAATGGACATGAAGGCCAGGATGAGTTCATTAGTGAACTCATCAGTGGTATAGCCAAGAATACATGATATCATCCTTATAATGTACTTACCCCTTTCAGAGAAAATTGCAGAAACATATGGAAGAGGATCTGTAGGAATATGATGCTTCTCCAAAATGAATGTTTGAAATATTTGGGCTAGTCTAGAGGGACTCAATTTGGCATACTAGTCTAACAAATCCCCAATGGAGAGTGGGGTCAGGAAGGGACTTGGTTGCACTTGTAGCATTTTATTGATGGACTCAACTGCAATATAAAACAAGACCTTTAGGTATGGGGACATTATAGCTCTTTGACTGGGAAGGTAACAAGCATGGAACATATGAACAATTTCAGGAAAAACATGCACTTCGGGGAACTGGTATTTGGGCAAGTTGGACACCCAAAGGCCAATGTCATTAGTATGGTTTAGGTATCTATCCTTACTCAAATAATGAATTTTGAGCAAGAGTTCCTAAGAAAGTATATATTTAACTTGGAAGTCCCTATCTGCCAGGGTAAGGTGGCCACGGTCTAGATGAGGAGTTGTGACAGGTCTGACATCCATGGAGACAAGGGTAGCCATAATTTAGTTCTTGTGGATTTGAATTTGGTAATATAGGTTTGTATTAGAGGTTTGGTAGGCAACATTTGAGAAGGGTTTGGGTATGTGGTGTTAACTTTATAGTAATTCTCAATTAATTTTACTTAATTAAAACACTTTAAGAGTCAACGTTTTTGAATTTGAAAGGGCATCTCGTAATTTGTTCATAAATACCTGGAGTTAACGTGAAAGCTTCAAATTTGGTGTTCTCTGCAATGGTGGAAGGTTGAAAGGGCTTAGAGAGCTTTGAAGGTAGCCTTTGTAGCTTCTTTGAGGACTAAATTGACGTTAATTAGTGGTCTTCAAGTTTACAGGTGTCACACTGGTTTGTAGAGGTTTTTCAAAGAGCTTGAGCGAAAAAAGATGAAAAAGGGCTTCTTGGCCTTTTTATCGAGCAACAACCACTTTTTGGTGCATAATATTATAAATGAATAGTGGGCGGTTTATCGGATAGAGTGGGGAGGTAGTTTCCTAGGCCATTGCACTGCTTTTATGGAGGAGGTGGTATTTTGGAGGTATCACTTTATCTATGTTAGCGCTGACACATAGCATATGGGGTTTGGGAAAAAACCACTTTATCGGGTGGGTAAAGGTTGGGCGTCAGGAAAATCTAATGTTGACATGGACCATTAGATGTGAACGTAGGTGATCGGACCATAGTCAGGTGGTAGGCTAGTGCGAAGGAAATGGACGGAGGTTTAGGGGGGCCCAGGGGATTTAATTATGGTAGATTGTGATTTATTTAAAGTTAATGATGGGGTTACATGATCGGGTAGGGTTTAATGATGGTATTATCTCAACATTACCGAAAACGGGTAAGTTAAGAAGATTTCTTGGGGGTATGAAGTAGGGGGTAAACTATAGTTTATAATTAAAGGGTTGGGATATTTATATAGGGGATTTAATTAATATATGGGAAAAGGTATATCATGATTTACATAATTATGTTAAAAAATTGATATGAAATGTGATAAGCAGAAGGGGATTTAATTATGGTAGATTGTGATTTATTTAAAGTTAATGATGGGGTTACATGATCGGGTAGGGTTTAATGATGGGATTAGCTCAACATTACCGAAAACTGGTAAGTTAAGAAGATTTGTTGGGGGTATGAAGTAGGGGGTAAACTATAGTTTATAATTAAACTAAGGGTTGGGATATTCATATAGGGGATTTAATTAATATATGGGAAAAGGTATATCATGATTTACATAATTATGTTAAAAAATAAATATGAAATGTGATAAGTAGAGTGAACATACCCTAAGAAAAAATGTGATGTTTGTGCATTTTATTCACATATGCTTTATACTTAGGATAAAATATTTTTTTGGGTTTTTTGAATGAAATGGGATTTTACATGGAGTTGCTTACTTTTCCTAGGCAAATGAAGTTTAACCTTAGGCAAAGGGGTTTTATTAGCAAAATGAAGGGGGATGACTTTTATGAAGGGGATTCTAACACTTGATGTCCATAAGTCATTAAGACGAGGGTTTGGTCTCACGAAAAGTCAGAGAAATGCTCTGACCCTCTTTGACTTGAAGGATTTAAAGTACTAGAACATACTTGTAGGTAGGAAATTACTAAGGGGAAAAATGAATGAGGGGGAGTTAATTAAATTAACTTGTAAACCTTTTTTTTTGCTTCCAGAATTGATCATACATATTGAAATATATATCTAAGCATGATGCATGTGTTTTGATCCAATCAACTTTATACGTCAATAACCTTTCTTCTACTTACCCATTATCTACCCTAACATTTTATTCTTCTTCATTTATTTGGGTGCATTTAGGCTACCAAACCCTTTTGTTCCCTTTTCTTTTATAAAACAAACTATCTACTCCTAACCTTATGTCTTGTAAGGGCTTAGATTAAGCTTATGAGCTCCCATTTCTCTACCTATCTATTGCTTTGCCAAGATTAATCTGTTTGGTCAGATTTTATTCTCTAACTATAAACATAAAATTTAAAGCATGATATAATCAAGATTAAGCAGTTTGATTACCATGGGTTGTGGCATGAATGACAAGCTGCACAAAACCATTATTATGAAAATAAAGTAGTAAAATAGTAGTGGCATTTAGACTTGCACACTTTCATGATCTCTTTTTGTTTTTGGGGTTCATATATTTTCATTTTTTGATCTTTGTTTCTTTTTGTCCTTTGATTGTTCTTTTAGGACATACCCTCATTAAATTTTTTAATTTGAATATAGAAAAGTTTTGCAGAAAGAAAAGGTATGTACAATATTACAAGAGTTGACCTCAGCCATTCAAAATTGTGACTCCTATTGGTATAGGAACCTAGCACCCTATTTATGCAATTATAGTGTAAATTAAAAAGCACACGAGTTCTGAGTTTCAAGATTATGCCAACATTTAAAAAAAAAATAATGTACGCAGATCCAGATTATGCCCAATAAAATCTCAATGTAGAATGAGTTAGAGGCAAAACCAATATAGAGAAAAATGTATCAATGACAATCAGATGCAGAGTCAACTTGTATCAACATTAGAAAAAAATTTGCGCAATAGCATGATGAGATTATTAAATCAACCATCATATCCTCCATTAAATAATTCATTCTTCCTATGGGAGAGAAACTAGATAAAAATCACTTCAAATATCAAACATTCTTGTGATTGTCAAGTGTGCAAACTATTCATTTTATGGGTTCAACCCTGAAATAAAACCATTTCTTGCAGAAAACCATGTGGAAGAAAATATATGCATTCAACTATGTGTGTAAGATAAACTAAATAACTTCAATGAGAAGCTACCAAAATTTTCCAAGCATATTGCCCATACAAAATGTAGTGTTCAAATCAATTTGTAACTATAAAATGCATACTCAAAAATTTTCCAACTGATTTCTCAAAAAAGGTGCATGGATAAGCAATGCCCAAGATCAATTTGTGCTTCAGTTGAATGAATTTCGTTCTTCACCTCACTACAATGGACATGCTACATAGACTGATCTCAAGTACCCACTTGGATGGTGAATATTGATTATTTTTACAGTCTTTCTCCTGGTTATTACCATAGGAAAAACTAATGGTATTCACTTTGACTGTATCATATAAACTTGGGCACACATGATAGATTTCCATAGACTCAACAAATAGTTCAACGTTATTTGGTCCAAAATGGAATTTCCTCCATCTTCACAACCACCACCATAAATATTGTTCCACCATTATTTAACTATGATCTTTAATTTGTAACTATATGGTCCAAAAATTATCGCGACTTCAACCATATAATTGATTCTCACAATATAATAATAAGTCCACACTAACCATAATGAATTGGACCATTAGTAACTTCCACCATAAAATAACATATTCCAAATATTATTTGTGCAATAAAATATTCATGAAGATGATTGTCTCATGACCAAAAATAACCAAAACAAATAATACCATGGAGATCAATGCCTATACTATTCTTGTGCAACATGTAATGTTCCTGTAAACACTATGGAATTCTTGTGATCACTGTGGAGTTCCTGGGATATCATGATTTCCATAAGGGACGACATAGAACCATAATGCCAACAAAATTATGAAACTAAATCCTGACAATAAGGTCCCAATTAATCCTTACTAGAACCCCTAATCATTTAGTCCACAAAAAAATAGCAAATGTGACGAGAGTTACCTATCTTAGTTTTCAACTAGTTTTCAAAAAGACATTATGAAGCAACCAAAGTAGAATTCATGAATGCCTCCACTAAAGCAAAGAAACTAGTCGACCAAATCAAGTCAATATATTAGTGGAAGGCTTACAAAAAATCAAATCAAATCCACATTCCCTATTGGGATGACCTTGATAAAATCCCATCTCTCATGTTGGAGTTAAAATAATATGGAGACAGATTATGATTGTTATTATTCACATCCAATAACCCATGGCATGTGTGATTTCACCTCCAATGCATATGGATGTGAACCCTTCATGTCACACTCAATCTATTTCATAAATGCACTAAAAGTTGTCTCATAAACTTGATGATTCATAATATTATGGTATATGGATGGTATATATTTCCCCCTTTTTTATATCAATGATCCTTATGTTAGATGGGCAGTATTTTCTCTAACTGATATGTAATCCCATTGTGTTCTCTTAGTACATGAAAATATGTGATCCTAGACAAGGAGTGAAAAACCTTGATGATTCAAGAGATCATGCAAGCTACTATGATGTCTCTTGGAGTTAACTATTAAATCAATGTTATTTGATGGTATTTCTTGAGTTGTCGATTATGATTAGTGATTAGATTTGATAGTTAATCTATATATATTAATATATATATATATTACCTTAAATAAGCACATAATAACTAATAACTTTATGGCCTTTTCATATTTTTTATGATCATTATTCATGGTTTCTTATAATCCTATGAAATGTTTATCCTATAGTGCCGCTTTCACAAAAACTATGTACTCTATTAAAAAAATTACAGCCTATTGTCTAATATTTTATGACAAAATAGAAGCATACATCTAGGTTCCTCTATTTGCATCTATTAATTGTAGATATTTAAAGGTGGGTGAATATCATGTTAATACAATAAGTGGCTATATAATATAGGGCACATGGTTCTTATCAAGACAATTTTAAAGGTTATCCTTGTTTATTAGATGTTTTTATCCTAGATGGGTTTTTAAAGAAGATTTGAAAACAATGTTTTGATTTATATGGTTAGGAAACGTAGACAAAGACATAATCTAATGGATTAAATGCAACACCGTTTCCCTTGAAAATGACTTGGGTGGATGAGACTTTAAATATATATTTCTATTTTCAAAACCTCTAGCATGAAAAACATTTAAATAGTGATCACTAGGACTAGGTTATGGGTTCGAGCAATCCACCAAAAATATATAGTCCTTGAGTTGATTAAATATTGGCTTCAAAGACCTCAAAAATAATCTAAAAATGCCTTTGTGATATGGAAAGATGTAGTATTATTCTTCCCTTTGATATGTGAAGGTCATTTTTGTAAATTTTAGGATGGTTCTAAGCTTTGGTTAGGGGAAGATTCATTGGTGGGGAGTGGACTAGAAAACATCTTACTTGCTCATATGATACACCATTTCAGAAATGGAGGCTTTCTTAAGATATCACATATTACAGACCTTACTTCTACTTTTGTGTGGGGATAAGGATGATATCTTGCTAAATTCCTAGAGTTTAGAGGGGATGATGTTCAAACTTAGAGAAATTTTATTGATTATATTAATATTGGTCATGTCCATGTTAAAAATAGTAACAAGAAATTCCAATTTTATTTGTCATTGAATTAAATTGTGAATTAAATCGAAATTCTATTTTCATAGCAACTTGTAATAGTTAACTAAGTTAATTTCACTTATTTGGATTAGGAAATTCGATTTGGAAGTCTATACAGAGTCATGTAGAGTGATCCCTAAATTTTAGGGGTCTAGGTTGAGTTCTTTTGAGTTGTAATTAATTAACTCGGTCTAATTGAGTTATAGCTAGTTAAAATAGTTATCACTGTTGGAGGAACTAGTAGGAGGTCTAATAGTGGGAACGGGCACCAGTGCATCCTCAGTGCCACACCATTTAACTGAAGATTCACTCATAAATAACTCATGCATGTTAGTTCAGAGGAAGACCCAGTTGAGACTAGATTTCAAGGACAATGTACTATTAGTTGTATAATTTTTCGAGTTGTACAGATGGTGCATGCAATCAATAGAGGGCCTATGGATGGATTGTGTAGTCACAGGTGGAGAATTTCCCAATTAAATATGGGATAATTCTCTTAGGAATCACGCAAGGAAGTAGGGGCTTGGAAGGCAACAGAATTGGCTAAGTGTTGGCTTGAGCTTGCTTGCAAGGTAGAGAGTTAGATTGTACTAGTACAAGAATTGTTTGGGTTGAAAAAACATTTTATTTTCTTCTCAGATCTTTTGGTTAATACAATATAGATAGTTAATGTTTTTAGCAATTACTTTCCCCAGATAAATATTATGTTATGTGCGATTGATATTCTTCCTTTTCATCTTATTGTTTTCATCGAATTTTGTTTTCCGCTAAAAAGTAGAATAGATTCTTATCTTTTGTTTTATCATATCACATAAGTTGTTGAATCTACAGTAAAAATCTATAGTCCATTATCTTAATAGAGAATATTCACTAATATGGGAAATCTCTTCCTCTAGTTA
This sequence comes from Pinus taeda, assembly GCA_000404065.3. Classification (NCBI taxonomy): domain Eukaryota; kingdom Viridiplantae; phylum Streptophyta; class Pinopsida; order Pinales; family Pinaceae; genus Pinus; species Pinus taeda. Next base: position 53,759 of record APFE031474825.1, read on the forward strand.
TTACACCCCAAAGGTTGGATATATTACACTTGTTTATATGGGTCAATGGGTGGTACCTGTTTGGTGGTGGTGGGCATTTTGGGTATTTCATTGTCCCTTAAGATAAAAAAAAATTAGGTGTTGCCCACTTTGAAACAAACCATTAATGTTGGATTTACTACAACATAGAAATATATGTGCTCTTGGGAGATGTTTACTTTCTAGATGTAATAAATAATCCAATTATCACTTGGTGGTGAGTTGTCCCTATACTTTCTAGGTGTGGAAGGAGTTGGAGATATTAACTAGATGTAGAAATGTATTTATTGGTGAATCAATATAGGAATGATTAGGAGGATGATGCATTTTACAACAAAATCTAAAACCTATTTCAAAGCCTTACTAAGTGATCTAAAAAATGTATAGCAATTGGGAGCATCACCAATGTCACCTTAATAACTACTCCCCTTCTTTTAGTGATCAACACAATCCAATATAATGGAGACTTCCTTAATAGTGCTCGGGGAGTACGTAACCCAATGAACTTAAGATAAGTGCCCCCCAAGTATCCTACAATCAAAATCCACCAGTTATAAGTATAACAAATTAGGATTTGAGGTGGATGAAAAAGTAATTTTCAGATTTGGGTTCAAGATAAGTGTGGCTCAGTATAAAATTTATGGTTGACATATAGAGGCTCAAGTAGCTACAAACACATCAAACAAGGAAATACTTAAACTTGTCATAATTTAGGGTTTTAATTTGGAAATTTGCGATAATACAATAGTTTATGACAAGAACAAATCTAGACACAAAATTATGAATGAGTAATGTAAAATGAATGTTAAATTAAGCATTAAAATAGGGACCAAGTTACTACAAATTTTTATAGTTAGGAAGGTGTATAATATCATTTAAAATCTTGATGTTAACCTTATAAAATGGCTGAAAAATGCATGTAAAACAACAATTTCACTTATACAATAAGGTTTTCAACAAGATGTAAACCCATGACATGGAACAATAAGTTATTATATGTTAAAATATGAGATTTTTATATAATTAGCCATAATATAGTACAAAACAAAAACAAAAATGAATTTTATCAATTTAGGTGAATTCCATAAGCGATGGACTACTTCCTTCTCTATATAGGGCATACGTAGTCTAGGACTTCAATAATTCTAAGGTTTCCTCAGAATGATAACAATATTAAAACAAACTAGGAAAAATAAAATAGCTTACCCTAGGATTTGAGATAAAGTATCTTAAATTTTTAAGAAGATGAAGCGAAATTGAGAACTATCTCTATTTCTCAAATGCTTGGAATAAGGGTTTAATTTAACAATGAAAATGAAGTAAATACCAAATATACTAAATTTGAATATGAACATTCATTGAATAAAACATAACACCAAGAATAATTTAATAAACTAACTTCACCATGCATCATCTAGGATCCACCATAAGCATGCGTGGAAATAAATCACATCACACCACAGTTCCATCTAAAAAAAGTCACTCAACTAGGCCTCCATAGCAGACAAGAGAGAAGAATACTAATAAGGATACAAATGATCTCAAGTTTTGATAATGATTCCAAGAGGTGAATCAATCCATATATATCATCTACCCCTGGTTTAACTAGTTTAATTTCAAAATGGAACCCACAAAGGCTCAAAATGACAAAATAGAAGAAAATTCTGTAATTTTGCTTTTCAAATTAAATCAATTAGTTGCTACAATTGTAATTTCATTGGAAACGATGATGGAAAATAGGTCACAAACACAAATAACAAATGATGAGGTGGATAATCACCAACAAGTGGATGAATTATGAGCTTTCCTTAGCATAATGAACCTCCACTCCTTGATTGTTTCTAGCACAAATAGTTCTAAAAGTAAGATAAATTCTAACTTGAACATGCTCCTTCTAGATGAGGAATTGAAACATGGTCTAAGGGATTTATGTAATACATTTTTTATTTATGTTTTATCAAAATTTCAAAATCTTACCGGCATTTTGGAAAGTTTACTCTTCCAAAGACCCTTCATATGTAAGGAAAGTATGTTGGCTAATAGCCATAATAGGTGATAGCTTAGATGAGACCCTAGCCTCATTTGACCTTGGTTTAAAGGAAATTGTAATCTCTGGATGTAGAGGTTGTGACTGAGGCATATAATTTTTTCTATAATATAAATTATCATCACTTTAAAAAAATGAATATGTCCCTAAAATTACCAAAATAATTTGTTTTGCAAAATTTTCTTTCATGTTGATTAAAAAAGAAAATTTATTTAACCTTTGATTTTTCAAGAATATTATGCAAAGTCAAAGGGATGAACAAGAGGAAAATCAATACATACCAGTAATGATGTTTAAAAAGTGTACAAGAAGACGAAAAATATAAATTAATATAATTTCTTCACAAGAGGAGCCATATCAATAATAATGTGTGTTAAGGTATTTAATCATTGATTTATTCTTTTATGTACATAAAAATTAATTATTATGTGAAATAATAATTTTCAATTGTTTTCTTGCAAGAAAAAAATAACGAAACCCACTCCACACATAATATATTACAAAGAGGATCCCAATAGGCATAGAGAATATGGTGACAGGATGTTATGTTAAGGCACTCAACAATGTGAGGGTCACTGGTTCGAAAGTCTGTGGGTAAAAATCTAGCCATGCTGAGGGCCAACGTGGTGCAGGTTGCGTGTGATCCCTAGGTGGTTTTGATGGCTTAGATTCCCCTAGGTTGTGTGTACTCAAGCCACAAGTTAGGGGTACTAGTCATTTCATGACTCGCATAACCTAGAAAAAAATATAGGACAAAGTGTAAGAAAATGGTTGATCACAAGGTTTGTGAGTAATTACATTTTCAACCTTAGTATTTCATATTTGTTGTAATATTTATAGTTAAATAATTAATTTAAACTTATCTATAGATGTCTTTTAATAGTTACAAACTTACAAATAAGATACAAATAAAAAATTGATTGACATTGGGTTAAGCATCAATTTTGAGTAAATGTTGAAGTAGAAAGTGTTAACTGAAAAATTTGTAAGAAGCTATGTTGTTTAGCTTTAATTGTTTTACAATTAATTGGATAACAGGAAAACTTTGCATTAATCACATGGACTATGCTTTGTCATGGCTTATTAAATATGTAGGAAACAAGGTATGGAGTGGAGCCATGAAAAGAGATTTTAAATGAAGGAATGAAGCATGACCTCAAAAAAAATGTATATTACTTATGAAACACTAAATTTTATGGTACTCTTTTTAATGTATGCGATCATATATATTCTACAATATAAACATAAATATATGTATTACACTTTATTTCTATATCTGTAAATAGAACTTAAAGTCGTAAAATATCAAAAATAATATATTAAAAAATGACAATCAATATAAATGAATATCATTAAGAATTGTATATTTTATAATAATTATCTATGAAAATAATATAGTTACTCAAAATATCATTCCACTTGCACAAAAGCGTGTTACCAATAAGTGTAACTATTATATATTGATTGCACAAACCTTTTGCAATTTCCCACTTTGTACAACAAAGGATCTCTTATTTATATATAATAAAATAGTTTTCTTTATTTGATGCAATTGCTCAATGCTATAAATTGTTGCGTTGGTGATTAATTAATATGTGAACTATTTGCATTGTTACAAATAACATCAATATATTAACATCAATATATTCCATTGAACAACACATTAATGCAATAATTACATCACAACAAAATAATAACGATATAAAAATCATAAGTATTATAAAAATATTTTAGTTTGAGATGATTAATTTAAATTATGTAAAAAGATAATGAATTCTTTTGAAGTCAAATGGTTCCAAAATAAAAATAAACACCAAATCATTTTTGCCAATAATAACTACTAGTGTGTAGGAATTATATTACCTTACTCGTGCTAAATCTTATAAATAGACACCCTTGCTTTAAACCAAAATTTAGGATAATATATAATTATCATTTGAAAATAATACACACATAATTACAATAATTCTTAGTAAGAAAGAATGAACACTAACATCTTAGTGCAAATGTTCATGTCCCTTCAATGCACATAGTAATATTGAAGAAGTACAAAGGTCAATGAGGGTTTATGTTTTATTTAGATATAGGAGTACTAACTAATAAAATAATATTAATAAGAGTGGACCATTGAATATAAATTATATGAGAATACAAATTACAGAAGTAGTGATGTAAAATAATACTAAAAATATGATTCAATGTGTAATATTTATATGAATACTCTACTTGTTTTTACTAATGCAAGCACCCAAAAATAAAACATAAAAAAAAATAATTAAACACTCCACTACAATTGTCGAAGTGGTATGGGTATTTCTTTATAAATGTTTTCTCAACCTTGTCACGCTAAAAACTAGTACAAAGTATTTTTGCCCTTCCACTCAACAATCATAGTTATTTGATTGGCTCTCCTTTCTTTACATACACCATCAAAATAATATTAATATTGACTTGGTGAGGAAGGGCTTGGGATATATATTGAAGTACATAATCTAAAGATTCGATACATCTTTCACAATGCTCAATACATCTCTCCCATCACCATCAAAATAATATTAACATTGACTTGGTGAGGAAGGGCTTGGGGTATATATCGGAGCACATAATCTAAATACTCAATACATCACTCCTATACATCTCTCCTAATGCTGGATACATCTCTCCCATCATACACCATAAAAATAAGGAGTTGTCTATAATGCGACTTTTTGGAGATTCCGGTGACGGAATCCGGCGGAAGAAATGAAGTTAAATCTTGATTTTTAGTAGTTAAAATGGATTTTTAACTGCATATTTGGATTCAGCGCCCTGAAAAACCCCTGGGAGCCATTGATTGTAGAGAAACTAGCTATCAAACTTGGGATTCCAATGAATCGCTGCCGGATTTTGACTGGAAAAATCCGCCAAAAAAACTTTCAAAAAGTCGCTTTATAGACTACTACTAAAAATAATATTAGCGTGTACTTGGTGAAGAAGGGCTTGGGGTATATATTGAATCACGTAATCTAAATATTCAATACATCTCTCATAATTCTCAATACAGCTGGTATATATTGAATCACGTAATCTAAATATTCAATACATCTCTCCCATAAGTATTTTTGTATTTGAACTTGATGTTAGAATGTGTATTTTAAATTGAATGTTATAATTTTATAATGATTTTTGTATTAAAGGAAAGAGCTTCTTACCAGTGGTATTGTTAAAGCTATGCCTAAAATTTATGTACTTCTCAATTCATATTCGCGAATGCAAAAATGTTTAGTGCAATTCATACACAATTTTGCTCTTTCTAGGTAAATTGCTATTTTAAATAGTTAGTAATCAAGCAATAAATGTTAAAATCCAAATGAAGAAGAGAAATTATGCATCTTGATTCTCATTCATAGGTTTTCTTTATAATGCATAATTGGCCTTCGTGGGCATTCTTTGGATTATAAATTTTAATCTTACACATCTTGCATTTTTTAATATTCAACATCCACGAGTTTGAAATATCATTTCTTATTAATGTACCATGCATCTTTTTATCAATATGATATTATTTTAATATCTTGATAAATATTTTAACATTTTTATATTACATTTAATGTTTTTTAAATATCCTTGCAATCATATTTTTGCAATATAATTCATATTAGGAAGATCATAAGGTCTCTTGAAGGTTGGTTGGGTGTTTATAGCATCCTACTTGCATTATTTTTGCATCCTAAGAGTCATATATAGCTTTTGCATCCTAAAACTCACATATATATTTAGTTAAGTTATATTAGCATCCACTTAACATTTGAGGCTCATCAATATCCTTTGTTATTGTACTGCAATAACTTTTTAGGTGTGTCCTCTCATAATGTTACGTATTTTATTAACAACTTCCATTATAATGTAAATGACTCTATGGAGTATCATATTTACTTACAATACTCCATATTTATTTACAATTTCAATACTTCATATTTATTTACAATTTCAGAAGGTAGTAATTTATTTTTCATTCCACATATATTTTTGCACTCAAGATGAATTTTGCAAAACAATGACTAAGGTGATAGGTAACTTGCTGGCTCACGTAAACCTGCAGAAACAGAGACTCGTATTCTACTGATTTGGATTTCATTCTACTGGATTTGGATTTTATGATTAGACGTAATGTCTTAATTGTCTTCTTTCTTATTATCTTTATAGAATTTCCGTCAACAAACTAAAATTTACCTAAATTGAGTTACAAATGGCAATGGAAGTACCAATTTTGATTGCAAGCCTAAATTATACGATCTATATCTTTGATACATACTATACTACCCAATTCTTTGCACCTAAATCCTACTATTTCAAACGCATTTTCCACATCAGTCCGGCAACGATGACACCTGCCTCCTTTCACGTGTTTTGTGCATCGATCTACCATATTAATATACTACAACACCGGGCATGTATTAAAAGATTCTTGGTTATGAGTGCGGATCACTATATCTTCGGCCATACTTATATATTAGGTCTGCAGCCCGTCAGCTTGAAGGCGGAACACTTTGATCTCCGCTTTTCCTCTTCTATTCCATTGGAAGCCCTGGCATTTGATCGTTATTGATGCACCCCATCAAACAATCTATTTTCAGCAATGGGTGCCTGCGATCGGTTATTGATTTTGCATGCATTAACTCTGATGGGCTCTGTTGACAATACCTTGTCACTGCCGCTGTAACATTCCTGCAATATTTAACTTTGGGGACTCGACCTATGATACGGGTGCTATTCACTTCGCCTTGCCTTTTAATGAAGCTGCAGAAAATCCTCCCTATGCAGAAACCTACATTGGTAGACCTGCATATCACTACGAGAACGCAGGAGCCGAATTGGAAAATTAAATGACGCGCAAGACTCTAACCTTATTCTACACTTGTATGGACAGGGTAACAATAGAATGTAAGCCCCTATTGCGAGTATTTGTGTTAAATTTTTTGGGTTAAAGGAGGCGGCCGCAAGGTTTCCGTTGAGTTGACAATGAAATTTGTTTAACGTTGTAACCATTAATTGTCCTGATTTCCATTCTTTTCTAATATGGCGGCATTAATGCGTCAATGGTGTTGCTGTGAGCGCATTTCAGTCCCTGAAGTGAAGTGTGAATGGCAGAAGTTGGGCTTGCCACGGAGAAGGCTAGCTCCTCAAGCCATGGAGCAGGCTTTAAATGTGATGTTGACAGACTATATTGCTCTTTTAACTGTTTCAGAGAACTTCACAGGGGAGGCTTCTTAAAGTTGCAGTAGGTATACTATTTTGATCTTGTTATTTCTTACCAGACTAGGTATATACACGACCCAATGTTGCTAGTGTTGAAAATGTAATTTCAACGCAGTCTTATCAACACCCAAAACCACCACAGTGAAACCACAAACCCGCGGTAAGTTTATCGGACCGCTTTTGTGTGAAGGCAGTTTTCGTACATAGGCGACCCGAGAAAATTGAGAAAATTTAAAGTTGACGCGTGGCAGAGGCCTGACGTCACCTCTGACAGTTTCTCGGGTGGTAAAGTTCGGTTAAAAATGCTCACCCGATATTCTCCTTCGCCTTCCGATCTACTCCATCGCTCTCCACCGCTGATTGTTCATACGAGGTTGCTCTCCACCGTTGATTGTTCATACGAGGTTGCAATAAATGTTACGTGAGGTAAAGCTGGGTTAAAAAGGCTCACCCGATATCACTTTGGACCGTTCGACTAGATCAACTATTGACGGGCATCACAAACCTGCATCAAATAAATATTGCGTGGAGTAAAACAAAATTTTGGTTGACCGCCGGTTTTAATATTAATGCATTTAATAAATTTGTCATAGTTGTAGGTAAAAGATTTTAATTTTAATGTTACGGAAGTATGGCGAATTTATAATAGGTATGGGCAATGTCATATAGTTTTTAATTTTATTGTTTTTAATTATTCACGGGCGTAAGTTTTGTTTTACTGAACAAGTAAAACACATTGTAATGTTTTTTTGTGAATTGTATTTTGGGAATGAAACGCAACGCACAACAGTGCGAGTAAGAAAACCAGGGGAAGCATGTATCAGTGAAAACCATGAAATCTGTCACATAGCAGTGAAAAGGGCAATGTAAGTTTTTGGGTGAATGCCTAATTTCCACATAGTATGTTGATTTTTTATTTCTACAGCAGTAAATGTAAAAGTTATTTTACAGCAGTAAATGAAGATTTTACACAGTAGTGTAAAAATCATTTTGTAAAAGGAGACAGAGTAATTTCTTTTGAAATGTTTTTGGTGAATCCCTCTGAGTGAAAGAGGATGAATATGTATCAGTGATTTTTGTTTTAATGAATAGAAATCTTTTATGGTGGTGCAATACTCTGTTCTCAGTAAATTTATTTTTTTTAAAAGCTTCCCTGTGCAAAAGATCCTAGAGTAAAGGAAACAGAGCATTGCCTCTGTGTGCTTGAATTGTTTGTTTTTGGGATTTTGCCGGAAAAATCCCCAACAGTGGTATCAGAGCAGGCTTAGTCTCTTTGAAGGTGACAAAGAAGCTGAAGGGAGGAGTCTTGTTGCAACAGTAGATCTTCTCCAGCAGAGTGAAGGCTCAGTCAAGAAAATACTCAAGTATTTCACAAAGTTTTTTGTGTGTTGCTGAAGAAGCAGTCAGTTGTTTTAAAATACACAGTCAAGAAATTGAAGCATAACTAAGGATGCAAGGAATGGCCAGCACAAGCACTGGTATGGGTATGTTTAACACCCAGCTCCCACAATTTAATGGGAAAAACTATGACTATTGGGCCATAACCATGAGAGCCCTGTTTGCTTCTCAAGATTTATGGGAATTAGTTCAAGATGGTTTTGAAAAAACAGCAAATGAAAATGAGTTTAATAGATTAACTCCAGCAGAGAAAGATCTATTAAAAAGCAATAGGAAGAAGGATTCAAAAGCCCTTGTATTTTTGTATCAAGCAGTGGACCAGAGTGTGTTTCCAAGGTTAACAGCAACTAAGACATCCAATGAAGCATGGCAGACCCTCAAGACAGCCTATCAAGGCATGGAGAAAGTGAACACAGCAAAACTACAGTTGCTGAGGAGAGATTTTGAGAATCTGTGCATGAAGGAGTCAGATAACATTGACTCATTCTTCACACATGTAATTGGTCTGATCACACAGATGAGGACTCATGGAGAAACCATTGAAGAAAGGAGGATTGTGGAGAAAATATTGAGGGTCTTACCCTCAAAGTTTGATGCTATTGTCACCACCATTGAAGAGACACAGGATCTCTCAAACTTTTCAGTTGATGAGCTACATGCATCACTGATAACACATGAGCAGAGATTGAGTAGGAATGAAAACTCATCTCTAGAGCAAGCCTTTAAGACCTAGATGTCCTTTGGAAGAGGAAGAGGTCAAGGTAGAGGAAACAAGAGAGAAAGAGGCAGAAGCCAAAACAGAGGTGGAAGGAACAGTCCAGCAAATGCTCAAGGAAGAGGCAGCAATTCAAATCAGAACCAAGGCCAAGGCAGCAGCCAACAAAGAGGACAACATCATGCTCAAGGACAAAGGTATGAAGAATCCAATGTCCAATGCTATTATTGTAAAAAATATGGGCATTATGCCAGTGAATGTAGGAATAAGCAGCATGATATGAGTGATAGACAAAATGCAAATGTTACTAGAGAAAACATCAGCCAAAATAATGTGTTGTTAGCTTGTAACATGGCTGAAACAAACAATGAAGACATATGGTTTTTAGACTCAGGTTGCAGCGACCATATGACAGGAAATATAGCTCTCTTTTTTGCCGTAGATAAAAATATGAAATCAGAAGTCACACTAGGAACTGATAGAAAAATTTATGTTATGGGAAAAGGGGAGGTAAAAATATTTACAAAGCAAGGAGAAAGGAAAACCATAGCAGATGTCTATTATGTCCCCGGAATGAGATGTAACCTCTTGAGTATTGGACAGCTTGTTCAAAAGGGTTACAATGTTTTCTTTGTGAATGATGTGTGTACCATCATGGATATAGCACCCAGCAAACGATGCATTGCTGAAGTGAAGATGACAAGGAACAGGGTGTTCCCTCTCAGGATCAGGGCAGATTTGAAAAACAAAATGAAATTGCAGCAGTTACCCAAGAGGCCTTCCAAAGCGTGCCAAAGGATGAAAATTGGTTGTGGCACTTGAGATTTGGACATCTCAATTTTGGAGGTCTAAACTTGTTAAGCAGAAAAGGATGGTGAAAGGATTACCATTGATAGAGAAACCAGACAGCCTATGTGAAGGTTGCATTTTGGGAAAACAACATAGAGAAAGTTTTCCATCAGGTAAAAGCATAAGGGCAAAGGCACCCTTAGAGATCATCCACTCATATTTATGTGGATCGATGCAAGCTCCATCATTAGCAGGCAGCCAATATTTCCTAACATTTATTGATGACTTTACAAGAAATACTTGGGTCTATTTTCTTAAAAACAAAAGTGAAGTGTTTGAGAAGTTCAGAAATTTCAAGGCACTTGTGGAAAACCAAAGCGGGCTGCACATTAAAGTTCTCAGAACTGATAGAGGAGGTGAGTATATCTCCAAGGAGTTTCTAAGATTTTGTAGAGAAAATGGAATTCATAAGCAATTCACAACTAGGTACAACCCACAGCAAAATGGAGTTGCTGAAAGGAAGAACAGGACCATCATGGATATGGCGAGAAGCATGTTGAAGGCAAAGCATTTGCCAAATGACTATTGGGCTGAAGCTGTAAATTGTGCAGCATATATTCTGAACAGGTGTCCTACAAAAGCAGTGATGAATAGAGTGCCAGAAGAAGCATGGAGTGGGAGAAAGCAAGGAGTCACCCACATGAGAGTTTTTGGATGTGTGGCCTATGCACACATTCCAGATCAGCTAAGGAGGAAGTTGGACAGCAAAGGGGAGAAATGTCTTTTCATTGGATACAGTGAGGAATCCAAGGCCTACAGGTTGTATATCCCATCCACCAAGAAGTTTTTAATCAGCAGAGATGTTCAATTCATTGAAGAGGAAGCTTGGGATGGAAGCATAGAGAAAACAGTGAATGTTAAAAACTGTTTGTCTCATGATGAAGATGATGAGGAGGTGGGTGAAATGCATCCCCAAATAGCAGCGCCAACACAAGGACAACAAGGGACACCATTGAGGATAAATGAGAGTGCTTCTCCAAGTACACCACAAGGAGGAAATTCAAGTGTGTCTTCAAGCACTTGCACACCAAATGAAAGAGGTAAGAAGTTTAGAAATCTAATTGATATTTATGATGAACGAATGAATTCCTTATTTGCCTTGTTTTGTCATGTTGATGATCCTATTCATTTCAAGGATGCAATTAAAGATAAGAAATGGATAGAAGCTATGGATGAGGAGATGAATGCCATAGAAAGAAACAAAACATGGGATTTGGTTGAGCTACCAAAAGGTAAAGAAGTTATTGGAGTGAAATGGGTTTACAAGACCAAGAGCAATGCTGAAGGCAAGATAGAAAGGCACAAGGCAAGGCTGGTTGTCAAAGGGTACAAGCAGCAGTATGGGAGAGATTATGAGGAGACTTTCGCACCGGTTGCAAGGATGGAAACCGTGAGAGCAGTGCTGTCCATAGAAGCACAAAACAAATGGAAAGTCTACCAAATGGACGTGAAGTCAGCATTCCTAAATGGAGTGTTAAAGGAAGAGGTTTATGTTGAACAGCCTCTAGGCTATGAGAAGGAAGGTGAAGAGCACAAAGTGTGCAAATTGAAGAAAGCCCTTTATGGGCTGAAGCAAGCGCCAAGAGCATGGTACAGCAGAATAGATTCATATCTATTGGATAATGAATTCGACAAGTGTGAAGGAGAACCCACCGTGTACATCAAAGAAAAAGATGGTAAAATTTTAATTGTTGTCTTATATGTTGATGATGTTATTTTCACAGGTAATGATGATCAGCTCATTAAGAATTTTAAATCAGTCATGAAAGAGGAATTTGAAATGACTGACATGGGTTTCTTGAGATACTTCTTAGGCATAGAAGTAGATCAAAATGAAAAAGGAACTTTTATCTCACAGGCAAGATATGTAAATCAAGTATTGAGCAGATTTAACATGCAAGAATGCAAGTCAGCGATCACTCCCACAGTAATGGGATTAAAACTCAGCAGAGAGGACAGCAGCAAGGATTTTGATCCTAGTTTGTACAAGAGTATTGTAGACAGCCTTATGTATTTAACAGCAACTAGGCCTGACATTATGTATGCTGTTAGTTTAATTTCCAGATTCATAGAGAGGCCAAAGGAGGCACATTGGCAGGCAGCAAAAATAATTTTGAGGTATGTCAAAGGTACCAAAATGTTTGGAATTTTATATAATGTCTCAGAACATTTAGATTTGGTTGGATACACTGATAGTGATTGTGCTGGAAGTGTTGATGATCAGAAAAGCACTTCCGGTTATGTTTTTCATATGGGTTCAGGAGCCATTTCATGGGCTTCTAAGAAGCAATCCATTGTAGCATTGTCTACAGCAGAGGCTGAATATGTGGCAGCTACAGCAGCAGCATGTCAAGCAGTGTGGATGAGAAGGATGTTGAGAAGCTTAGGCCAAGAGCAGGCAAAAGCGACAGTGATTTTTTGTGACAATAGCTCAGCTATTGCATTGTCAAAGAATTCAGTGTTTCATAAGAGAACGAAACACATTGATACAAGGTTTCACTACATCAGAGAATTGGTGAACAATGGAGAAATTATCCTAGAACATTGCAGGACTCAAGAACAGGTTGCAGATATCTTGACAAAGCCATTGGATCAGAAAAGCTTTGAATTTTTGAGGAAGTGTCTGGGTATGACCGAATGCCCGGCAGTTGAAATTAAAGGGGAGTGTTGAAAATGTAATTTCAACGCAGCCGTACCAACACCCAAAACCACCACAGTAAAACCACAAACCTGCGGTAAGTTTCTCGGACCGCTTTTGTGTGAAGGCAGTTTTCATACATAGGCGACCCGAGAAAATTTAGAGTTGACGCGTGGCAGAGGCCTGACGTCACCCTCTGACAGTTTCTCGGGTGGTAAAATTCGGTTAAAAATGCTCACCCGATATTCTCCTTCGCCTTCCGATCTACTCCATCGCTCTCCACCGTTGATTGTTTAAAACTGCATACGAGGCTGCAATAAATGTTACGTGAGGTAAATCTCGGTTAAAAAGGCTCACCTGATATCACTTTGGACCATTCGATTAGATCAACGGTTGACGGGCATCACAAACCTGCATCAAATAAATATTGCATGGAGTAAAATAAAATTTTGGTTGACCGCCGGTTTTAATATTAATGCATTTAATAAATTTGTCATAGTTGTAGGTAAAAGATTTTAATTTTAATGTTACGGAGTTATGGCGAATTTATAATAGGTATGGGAAATGTCATATAGTTTTTAATTTTATTGTTTTTAATTATTCACTGGCGTAAGTTTTGTTTTACTGAATAAGTAAAACACATTGTAATGTTTTTTTTGTGAATTGTATTTTGGGAATGAAACGCACAGCAGTGCGAGTAAGAAAACCAGTGGAAGCATGTATCAGTGAAAACCATGAAATCTTTCACACAACAGTGAAAAGGGTAATGTAAGTTTTTGGGTGAATGAGTAATTTCCACACAGTGTGCTGATTTTTTATTTCTACAGCAGTAAATGTAAAAGTTATTTTACAGCAGTGAATGAAAATTTTACACAGCAGTGTAAAAATCATTTTGTAAAAGGAGACAGAGTAATTTCTTTTGAAATGTTTTTGGTGAATCCCTCTGAGTGAAAGAGGATGAATATGTATCAGTGATTTTTGTTTTAATGAATAGAAATATTTTATGGTGGTGCAATACTTTGTTCTCAGTAAAAAAAATTTAAAAAGCTTCCGTGTGCAAAAGATCCTGGAGTAAAGGAAACAGAGCATTGCCTCTGTGTGCTTGAATTGTTTGTTTTTGAGATTTTGCCAGAAAAATTTCCAACAGCTAGCAACGATATAAGACCAAAGTGTACTCAATCTCAATCCTAATCCTGGTAGTTTATTAACTTAGAGCAGATCAATTCAATCTAGCAATCCATGCTATCCCAGAATCAAAAGGAGAGGCAAAATTATAAACTTTTTATCTCCTACAATGAACACGACATGATGATAATCTTTGCTCATTTTAATTTAGCGACTACACTTAAACAAACCTATCATCCCCTTTAAAAATAAAAGTGAGAGGCAAGGTTTCAGACCATTGAGATTATAATATCTTATATTAACCTAAAATTAAAACTATACAGGTACACTCACAATTTATTTTATTGAAAAGTGTTTCTTCAAAGTTATTATAAAGGATATTTAGAACTCTTTTCATGAAATTCATATATTACTTAAAATATTCTTTAATCATATATATAATAATATATATGAAAATATAAACATTCGTCTTTCACACTGTCTTGACTAATTATGAAATTGGTATATTATTTGGAAATATATTTAATCATATTTTAAAAAATAAAAATTATATTTTTTATAAGAATTCTTCCACCGTTTATTAACGTCTTATAAAGAGAGGTTTATAAATTTTTTAATAATAAAATTTAAATATTATATTTTTAAAAATATTAATAAAATTATAAGTTTTTCTCTATTTAATATATAATATTTTATTAAAATGTTATATATATATATATATATATATATATATATATAACTAATATAGTATTTTATAAAAATAATAATAATAAAATAAAAGCATTTGTTCGATCAAGGAGATGCGATTGGCAAATCATGGAGGACGACGATGGCGACGAGGGCACCTGATGAGGGTTTCAGTGTAATAGCCTGGTAATTCTTTTTATTGCAACCCTACCCTTGATGGTACCTACTGTGTTGGTGACCGTACTCATTACCCGTTACCCTACCTACTCTCTTGCATAGACTCGTTTCAATTGTGCTATAGCCTTGACGTCGTAGTTATCTTCCCCTTCCATCGACAAGGGTTTACATTCTGTTTTCCTATTCTGCCAATTTTTTCCCTGGTCACCACTCTGCAAACAGTTGGCGCGGGAATATAGTGACAGTTATGGATGAGCTTGTGGACTATTTGGAGGACCCTTTTGAGGGAATCGCCATTTGGTCCCATCTCCAGAAAATTCCAGTAGGTGGTTACCCTTTTCACAATGCGCTCTCAGATGTCATAGCCTCTCTGCCCTTAATATCAGGTCCTTCGAACTTGGTGGCCACACTCCAGGAAGCCAACCCCTCGCTGCCGGACCTCACTTCTCAGCCGTTGTCGCCATCTACACTAACTTTCTTGGAAAATCTCTCGACGGGCATTGCACCCTTTCCACCCTTCGCTGGCTTCCGTGTCCCTTTTATCACTCATTTGAGTGAGCCTATGGCTCTGGAACGGTAAATAGTGTTGCCCTCCACGGCCCCCCCATATGGTAATTTCACAGGGATCTTACCTATTTCGGGAGTTTTCTCCGCGGAGCCTCTTCAGGACCATCCTAATTTTGGGGCTCATCCTCCTTTGAGTGAACCTCTGCAGCCCACATATGAAGGCAGGCCGCGGTCGACTAAAAGACAACAATGCCTGAAACCCAAAGCTTCTGAGTTTTTTCTGAGGCTGGGGGAGGACATTCATTTGAGCGATACTATGGAGACTGCTGACAGGGTCTTGGTTGGCAGAGTTAGGGGGAGGAACTACAGCTAGGCTGAAGCAGTGGACATTTGAGATTTGGGGACAACATCTCATTGATCCTCCTTTTCTCAAGACTTTTGTTAGGGGATGGTTTGCCATCCGTTTTGCAAGGGCCAAACACACGAATTGGGTCCTCTCTATGGTCTGGCACATAGAATAGGCTTCAGTGCTCCTGCGTAGATGGACGCCCTTATTTGACCCAGAATGTGAGAAGCTAAATGCTGGTCCCCTCTGGCTCTGTCTCCCAGGGCTACCTTTACAATTTTGGTCTGAAGATGTTTTTAGGAGACTTGCGAATGTCCTCGGCTCATACCTAGATCATGACAAATCCTACCTTACGACAGGTATGATGGCTTACGTAAGGGTATTAGTACATTTGGATACCAGTGATGGTTTGCACGAACACATCGCAATTCAGTGGAGGAATTTTTCTTAGAGAGAGACATTGGACTATGAAGGGGTACCCTTCAGGTGCAGACATTGTCACAAGGACGGGCATCTGTTTAGGGGATTTCCCACTCAATAATAAGGCAAGATTAGGGAAAGAGGCAAGGGCAATCCCATCTAAGTCAACACAGGAACCGAAGGAACAACCTCCCATCAGAGACTTAGGGATACAAGTAGATTCGGTGGATGCAAGAAAGACACCCTCCAGAGAGGTCTCAAAGAAACGTGGAAAACCACCTCTTTAGCCACCCTCTCCTCCACTCACAAGGGCCAAAGCGGCTGTCGGGGCATCATCATCATTGAGAAAGAATTCATCCTCCTGTTACCCCTCTCATACATCTTCTATTGCTGATGGCTTGGCATTTCCTCCATTTGGCATTGAACATGGGATTATTGGAGTATCTCTTCCCCCCTCTACCCCGCTACCCTTTCCCCCTTACCCCCCCAGCCACATTCTCCGTCACCCCTCCTTCTATCCCGGAGTCCCTTCCACTGTACTCCCCTAATCCTGAAGACGGGCCTCCCTCCCTGAGACACCAGACCAGGTCTAAGGCCAAAAAACAACAAGACGACCACATTGGTCTTAACCCGGTACAATCCCTTGCTCCCACTAAACTCCCTTGAGGACACCCCTCTTCCCTCTCTAAAGCACATAGTATGGCTGGAGACAAAATCGCTTCTAGTAGGAAATCTACCATCCTAAGGCCTATTAGAGCATTAGTAGGAAATCTACCATCCTAAGGCCTATTAGAGCATGAGGCCCATTACCTGAGACCCCTCATGAAGATTGTATCATTCAATTGCAGAGGGTTAGCTAGACCCGATAAAAGACTAGCTCTTAGAAGATTGCTATCTGCCTCTGCTATTGATGTTATTTTCCTCCAGGAAACCCTTAGCTCTACTAAAGCTATCTCTCTATTATTGCAATTGATGCTCCCAGGCTGGTTCTTTATTGGCCTTGATGTAAGTTGTCGTTCGGGAGGCATTACCTTGGGGTTCAACTTGCGCACTATCAATCTCTATAGCTACTTGGGGGGGGGGGGGGTTACCTTGGGGCAGACTTGTTCTCGACTAACCTAGAGATGGAGATATGGGCTATTAATGTCTATGGGCCATGCCAACACAGGCCTGAATTTTGGGACGGCCTTCTTAACTCTGAACTCTGTCAAAAGGATTTTCTAATCATGGGAGGGGATTTAAACTTCTCCATAAGACATGTGGAATCATGGGGATGGAGAGCAAAAATTGATCCCCTTTCAATCTACTTTGAGAATGTACTGGGATCCCATAATTTGATGGAGATCCCCATCACAAAGATGCAACCCACATGGTGGAACAATAGAACAGGGGAAGATAGCCTAGCTCATGGACTCGATAGATTTCTTATTAAGGAAGGCCTTCTCAATTAGGATCTAATTCATAGGCAATGGGTGGGATCAGGGGGCATCTTTGATCACCGGCCTATCTATATGGAAATTAGTAGGGGGCAGGGGAAACCTAAGGGTCCCTTCAAGTTTTGTGCCACATGGCTGAAGGACCCTTCCTACATTTTTATGGTCACAGATTTCTGGAAGGTGCACCCCCTGCTGCAGCAGGTCAAATTACGGAAGCGTTTACTCAAAACCTTAACGAGTTGAAGAGACTCTCGAAAATTTGGGCTCACAACAAGAGGAGGCAGGATGATCAAGCCCTTAGAGAGGCTAAAATAGGAATTGAGGACTTTGAGAATAACTTGGGAGGCATGTACAACTCCACTGAACATAAGGATGGAATCTCATCTCTATATGCCGCTAGAGGAAAATCTTAAAGGATCATGAAGAATCATGGAGACTGAGAAGTAGAGCGATTTGGATGCTTGAGGGAGAGGGTAACACTAAGTTTTATCATAAATACACAAATGGGAGGAAGGCAATCAACACCATCTGGTAGATTCCAAATGAATAGGGGCACCTTGTAAACACCTTCCCCCAGCTAGCAGCATTGGCATCCTCTCACTTCAAACAAAGATATAGAGCACTCCCATAGTGAACCTTGCCGAAATAATACAAGTGGCACAACTACTCCCACGTTTTGTGGAATAGTTGGAAGGTAGGGAACTAACTAAGGAAGTCACCTTAGGAGAGTTGGAAGCCACCCTCAAACAGTTCAAGAAAGATAGGAGTCCTGGGCTGGATTGTTGGACAGTGGAATTCTACTTATCATTTTTTGAGATTCTGCACTCAGGCCTTCTCAAGGTAGTGGAAGACTCCATAGTTAATGGCAAGATGCATGAACCCTTCAGTGCTACTTTCATTGCTCTCATCCCCAAGACTGACAATCCAAACTCCTTCGATGACTACAGACCAATCTCTCTTTGTAATTGCATCTGTAAGATCATGGCTAAAATAATTTCCAACTGCTTAAGGCCCATTCTTTCCACCCACATCTCACAGGAGCAATTTTCCTTCCTTCAAGACTGACAAATCCACGAAGCAGTGGGAACAACCCAAGAAGTTATGCACTCATTACATTACAATAAAATCAAAGGTATGATCCTCATGGTTGACCTATCTAAGGCATTTGATAGAGTTTGTTGGCTGTATATTAGAATGCTTTTAACCCACCTTGGGTTCCCATTTGTCTTCATTAAATGGATTATGGGTTATATCACTAACACTCCATTTAATGCTTTGGTTAATGGTGCGACCTCTCCTTTCTTTCATTCTGAAAGAGGTCTTCGACAGGGCTGTCCAATCTTACCACTTCTATTCCTCCTAATAGTGGAGGGGCTCAATAGACTCATCAAAGCAGAGGCTAGAAGGGGGAGAATGCAGGGTATAAAAGTCACTGAAAGCTACATCTTAACACACCTGTTATTCATGGATGATGTCTTAATTTTCCTCAATTGAAGTATAGGGGACTTGACCATCATAAAGAACATTTTCTCCCTATTTCAAGTGGCTACAAGCATGATGGTCAATTGCAGTAAATCCACCTTGACAATGGCTGGATGCTCCCAACATGAGATCCACTTTTCCCTACAAATATTTAAGTTCACTCTACTGAAACTTGAGGATGGGTTAAGATACCTTGGATATAAGCTGAAGCCTTTTGGATACAAAATAACATACTAGATGTGGCTTATACCGAAGATGGAGAAAATACTCAATATCTGGTACTACAAATATCTATTTGGGGCAGGTAAACTTATCCTCATCAAGACTGTTCTGGAGGCTACACTAGTCTATTGGATGTGTTGAAAATGCAACAAAATGATGGAGCTTAGTGAAAAGAAGTCGCCTTCACTAAGTGGGCCCGCAGGCTATTTTTGGCGCAAAGTCTATTTTTAAACATATGGATCATGGTCTATGAGTTGCAGGATGCTGTTTATGGATGATTGGTCATGTTTGGAAAAATAGATGGACTTCTATTTTTCGTTCACAGTGATGTGATCAGAGTCTATTTTTTAGACTGCCAGGTAAAAATAGAAACAATCAAATATTATTAGCCCTTAGTAATATTTGGACTCTAAACTTTATCTTATTCTCTTGGAGCACTTCAGTTGGAGCTACAGATGTGGCACATGCAACTGCCTAAAGGAATCACCTGGTTATCTATGGGTTGACTGAGCTATTGCATGAAGGACTTCAATTAGAACTCAAGTGGTTGAGTTATGTGGAGTTAGATGAGAAGTTAATGGAGTTGTGTTCAGTTTGACCTAGTTGAACTAGTTGTATTTAGTCTAACTAGCCAATAGACTAAGTGATGAGTTGTGTGAATTAGTTATTAATTAATTCACTATATTAACTCATAATGCAACTGAAGAATACATCAGTTAACTCAGTGCATGGACAGTTCAGTGGAGACAAGTGTTAGAGGTAAGTGAAAGGGTGAGTTGTGATTATCAGTTGTGCATGAGATCTTGCACAATCAATGGATTGAGTATGCCCATGAGAATTGTGTAGTATGTGCGCAGTATTATAGCCTGTTCTCACATGATTTCCAGTGTGGGTGATTTTCCAAGGTAAATTAGAACTTGGAACGAGTTTGGATTCATTCATTTCTCTTGCAGGATTGCGTAGTGGAGGTAGGCAAGCAGCGAAGGAGATTTGGAGATCAGATCTGAGCTGTATTGTGTGTAACAGGTGGAGATAGTGCTGGATACTTGCGAGGAGTATTGTACTATGTATTGTTA
>APFE031474826.1:0-12103 GCA_000404065.3 Pinus taeda
AAGAAAACAATGACTTCCTCCCTGCCAAGGAAATCACAACTTTCAGAGGAACAATCCAAGGATACACTTCATCTTGAAGAATGAGAGGTCTCATCATGATCCGGCTTATCATAATCACAGATATTATAACTTGCTGACTTTTCCAAATACTGCATACCACAACAGCGCAATGACTCAAGATTGTTACAATCAAGAGGCAAGGGGTCTCATCACGAGCCATCTTGTTTAGCAAAGTTATAAATCGAGTGAATGACTGTGTCATAAATTGGCTATCAAACCAAGACATTGTTCTTTAAGAATAAAAAAGAAAATCAAAGCAATAAGTGTGGATGTGGATTCTTCTTTGAGAGTTTTAGGTTTCTTTAAGTAGGATACAGGATCATTGTTGGGTAATAGGTAACCCTGTCGAGGCTATGAATGCCTGCTGGCAACAGAGGATCTACCTACGACAAATGAGCATATTTTAAAACTGGTTTGCAGAGAAGACTTTGTTTTATCTTTACAGACCAAGTAATAACTGATGTAAACACAAGGACTAAACTTGAGGCAGCAAATAATCAAAGTTGAAAATAGCTGAAACAAAATGTCATTGACAGG
Organism: Pinus taeda; assembly: GCA_000404065.3. Taxonomy (NCBI): domain Eukaryota; kingdom Viridiplantae; phylum Streptophyta; class Pinopsida; order Pinales; family Pinaceae; genus Pinus; species Pinus taeda. Next base: position 598 of record APFE031474826.1, read on the forward strand.
TTAGAGCATAATGTACTTTATCTTTCCATAATAAAGTTTAATTTTCTAAAAAAAATTCTGTTTTGGAAGCTGAAAAAATCCAATAAAAACACAGAGATAATTGGTTCTTCCAAGTGAATCACCAATTGTTGTGGCCACCAACAACCCCCTCCTTATGAAGTGTTATTGCTAATACTAAATAAGTGGGGACCCTTAGTAAAAATCAAAAAATTAGTTAGTGTTACATTTTCTTTTTAGATGAAACTTACAATATCATGGACTTAGGAAAATACCTTGAAGAATCTAAAAAACCTAAGTTTCATAGTGAAGAAAATTAAATTCATGCCTTAAGAGATATCGCATCGCGCAAAGAATGATAGGGTACCTTCTAATGAGTTAAAATGATGAAAAACGCGAGATTGTGACGCGAAACCTCATCGCATCGCATACATTAAAGAAACACTCACATTGAAAAACTCTAAAATCGTCGATATGCGATATCGCATATCGCGCATCACAAAAATCACATGAATCACACATAAGGATTATAACAATCTGCGATATTGCGATATTGTGATATTGCAATGTTGCGACACTGCGACACTGCGATACCGCGATACTGTAAAGTTGCGATGTTGTGATATTGCAATACTACAACCTTGCGATAAAAAACAACACGATGAAATTTCGATTTGTGATACAACGATCTGCGATATCGCAAAGCAAAATCGCAAGACTTCTCCATCGCAGTTGGTTCTAGCTCATTATTCGAGAAAACTTTTTCAGCCAAGAGTTAGTCATGTATTTTAATGCGAATAAATGAGTTGTTGCCAGTTGTTAATGAAGTATGGTGTTGTGTTTTTCGAAGAAATAGCTCACGTAAGGTGGCATGTTTTGCATATCTTCGGCATTTAAAAGTTTTCCTGTCATTAGTTTGTTATCATTACTTCCACCTCAATGTAAACTGCAGGAAAGAAGGATGAAGCGTTATACAGGGTAGTATGTAGAAAACTATGAGGAGGAAAGACAGCACTCCAATGAACATTTCAGAAGGCACACCTAATCCACTTAAGGAAGAAAAAGAGCCGCAAAACTCTTCTGAGGCATCTATCACAGATTTCTCATATATAGTCATGGTTGAATGGGTACTGAATGATACTGATACCAGAAACAGACAGTTTAATTCTCAGGGTCAAGAGCTCACGAAATCACTATTTTTACAAATTTTGAGCTTTATACCGGATGAGAGAAAAAGGCGCAAGAGGCAAAAACCGCATCAAGGAAGCCCAGATCAAGAAACAGAGGCATTTTCCGATGCGCGATTAGCGCTTAGCGCTAATTGTGCATCGCTAAGAAAAATTGTTCAAAAAGGAAGGCCCCTAGTTACTCAGTCATCTACAAGCCCCGAAAATTGCAAGAAATCAGCGATAGAAACAAACTGGAAATAGAAGACTAAAGGAAAAGCAGAAGCAGTCCAAGGGTTAACTAAGTTGAAATGGGATTTTTACCAGTTATACATGGTAATGACACATAGTCATTGGATGATTCTCAAGTATATCATCAATTTTACTGAGAAGATAATGCCAGCTCTTTCCGATTCTGTTTGCTTAATTCAACCAAAGATGGAAGACAGTTAACCGACTCCACTCAGGAAAATATTGAATGTTTGCGACATTAAGGAGTAGATTTAGAAATAGTTAGATAGTAGATTTAATTTTAGAAATAGTTTTGCTTAGAAAGAGGACGGTCATTTAAACCGAATCCTCAATTTCTGTAAATAAGTTATTTAGTTAGTAGTATTTAAACCCTTCTCATGCATTTAGAGAAGGGTCCAGAATTTATCAAAACCTTGTCCTCAGAACATGCACTTTTGCACCCTCAGAGGAGGTTTTGGTGAATGAATGGAACAAGGTTTATTTGATATTTGCATTTTATATCTGCTACTAATGTTGCACTTTTGTACTCTTAGTGGATGTTAAATCAAGGAGAGATAAATCAATTGTCGCTTGAAGCTCATGATTAGGACTAGTTATAAATGGTACTTTTATCTCTTAACCATTTCTGCTTATGCGCTAAAGTGATATTCAGTTTTCAATTGTTTATATATTACAGCATGGATGTCTAAGTTATCATTTGGCACTTTTGTACAGTAATAACTATTTGTTTATGTTTAGTGTATGAATAGCTTATTTATGCAATAAGTTTTCACAACTGTTTCGTCTAACTTCTTATACAAAGTAGTTCATCCTTATTGAATTTCTTTCTTATAATAGCTTAATGATCTTTATTAGCAGTTATTGTTTGAAATCTTTTTAGATCGCATAGAAGAAAGATCACACCCCGGGTTAGCATAAATTTTTATGTTTATCTATTTATTAAAATACAATAGCATAGCATTAGATTAGAATTAGGATAGAAGTATTCCATTTAGAACAAAAATACCCATCTTTCTCACACACACACACTGAATTGGGAAACTGGTCCCATATCCCCAGTCAGACCTGCTATACCAAACGGATAAGGAGCTGCCAACCAAGGTCCGAACTGGGCGGGTATCCCCCTTGTTGTTGACCCAATTTTTGGGGCCTTCAACAACGTGATATTTCACTTATTGAACCTTTTTCTTCTTGATATGTCCTTCTATCTTGAGAGTTTGAGGAGTGATAATTCTTGACAATGCTTTACAAGATATGATCGGATTAATTTCTTCTTTCTCTGGGGTTGGTTCTTGGTGTATGTCCTTTTCTTTTCATGTTTCTTGATCCTTTTCTTCCTCCTCTTCGCAATCTATGTGAAATAATTTTCTATCACAAAAGTAACAAATCCCTTTTTCTCTTTTTTCTTCCAATTGTTGTGGTGTAAACCTTGTAGGTTGTGGAAGGCTAGGAGAAAAAACACTTCCATATTTATAGTTGTGAGTGGTAGGATTTCTTGTTTCCATAATTCCACTTTCAATTTTTCTTTCCAACCTGAATGGTTTCTCCAATGGATCAGGTTCCCAAAGACAAACCTCATGTTGAATGTTATCCTCCAAAATCCCTATGAAGACATCAATCATTTGCTTCTCTAGAATATAATTTACCCTTATATTCAATTTTTGGAAGTCCTTAGTGTGCTCTACCATTGAACCCTTTAGTTTGATATTTATTAATTGGCTAAAGAAGGTGTTGCTCTTTGTATCCTCATAATATGCTATCATTTCCTTCGTCAAAATTGACCAAGTGAAAAGTGGTTTACGATAACAAAGCCCTTTATACCATAAAAATTGATTCAATTCTAAATACAAAGATGCAATGTGTACCTTTTGTAACATTTTTACATCATGTAGATCAAAATATTGTTCCATTTGTAGTATCCAATTTACCAGATCCGTGCCATCAAACTTCCTCATTTCGCCTTTTCTTGATTTTAGGATCTCGATCTTGAAACGACTGTACCTCTATAATTTCGGATCTCCAAGGTCTAAAATTGCAAACTGAAGTAGCCCTTTTCATCCTCTTTCCAATGCCACCAGTCTTATCGAAATTGGATTCTCGAGGAAAGAGTTATTTCCAATATCCCAAGATGACCTTCTTATATACTTTTTCAGTAGAACGAACTTGTACGAAGTGCCATGTGTTATTGTTTCGACCTTCAAACCTAAAAACAATACAAAGAAAAGTACATTCTGTCTTATTTCTGTAGCTTCTTATGAAATTTCAATTTGATGCTTAGAGAGAATGTTATGACGATTTTCCCTGGGTCACTTGTTTGAGATGAAATTCAGGAGCCTGCAAAAACCCTAAATGTCTTGGACTATATCTCCGAAACTATAGCGAAGCAAGATCTGAAATTCAGACTTGTGGTTCAGAGTGATTTCAGCTCAAATGGGTTTTTTTTTAGATTATGAAACTTCGTAGAAAAAAATTGTATCGAACATTCCATGATGACCTCTTTGGAGCAACAAAACCCTAGAATCCAAAGCTTTGATACCAAATGTTATGAAACCAACTCACAAAAATATAGAAAAGAAAGATCAACGCCTTAGAAATTAGCCTCTTCGAGGGGGGAACCTCCTTTACATTCACAAATGACAATTCTTGGATGATACAAATGACAAGACCACCTTTCTATATATAGGAGTCTAAGGGGTCATAATCTAATTAGGGCTGACATAACAATAATAATGTAAGGGCACAATAATAACAATAGTGGGATTCTATGGGGCACAATAATAACAATATGGGGACTACATGGGCAAAACAATATAATAAGGGGTTGCACTAATAACAATAAGGGATTACACTAGTAGTGTAGGGACCTAACACGTAAAGAAGAAAACTACGGTTGGAAAGGATTAAGAATCCCCATGTCAATTAATAGGGTTTAACAAGAACCTGTTACCAAATATATAACCATTTGTATAAGAAATTGTATTGATTATCCTTGGAAAGGTAAAACTGCAATTGTGGGTATAAATAAACCAAATATATAAGAAAATGGTATCGACTATCCATGGAAAGGTAAAAACCCAACTGTGGATATAAATAGATGATTTCAAAGTGGGAACCTCTAGTGAACATAATTGTGCAATTGCATCTCATTTTCCTTTATTTAGAATATTTGTTAGTCCATTAGAGATGATTATCTTTCCTAGTTTCCCTGTGGTACCCCTTAATTCAACTTCCTTTCCTTCTGAAGAAAATTTCATGAAAAGTTCCTGAAAATTAAAAGCTATTGTACCCAAGGATCGTAGCCATTGGACTCCTAGAATAAAATCAACACCACCCATGGGAATGGAAAGCATTGGGCTATTCAATACATATTCTCCCATGGATAGCTTGATATTATGGCACTTTCTAGAGAAATTTATGGTTCCTCCACTTGCAACCATCACTTGAGGACTTTGGTGTTGGATATAGGAAGAAATTCAATTCCTTGGCTATCTTAAAATGAATAAAATTATGTCTACTACCTGAATCAATCAACACTATTACCTTTTTCTTCTTGATATGTCCTTCTATCTTGAGATTTTGGAGTGGTAATTTCAGCCAATGCATTACAAGATATGATCAGATTCATTTCTTCTTTCTCAATGTGATCTTTCACTTCTTGAACCTTTTAATTCTTGATGTGTCCTTCTATATTGAGAGTTTGAGGAGTGGTAATTCTTGCCAATGCATTACAATATATGGTCGGATTCATTTCTTGATGCTTGATGTGATCTTTCACTTATTGAACCTTTTTCTTCTTGATATGTCCTTCTATCTTGAGAGTTTGAGAAGTGGTGATTCTTGACAATGCTTTACAAGATATCTTCGGATTCATTTCTTCTTCTCTAGGGTTGGTTCCTGGTGTATGTTCTCTTCTTTTGATGTTTCTTGATCCTTTTCTTCCTCCTCTTCACAATCTATGTAAAATAATTTCTTCTTAGCACACTTATGACCTTTAGTGTATTTTCAATCACAAATGTAACAAAGCCCTTTTTCTATTTTTCTTCCAATTGTTGTGGTGTAAACCTTGTAGGTTATGGAAGGCTAGGAGAAAAAACACTTCCATATTTATAGTTGTGAGTGGAAGGATTACTTGTTTCCATAATTCCGCTTTCAATTTTTTGCCAACCTAAATGATTTCTCCAATGAATCAAGTTCCCAAAGACGAACCTCATGTTGAATGTTATCCTTTAAAGTCCTTATGAAGACATCAATCCTTTGCTTCTCTGGAGTATCATTTACCCTTATATTCAATTTTTGGAAGTCCTCAATGTGCTCTGCCATACCCTTTTGTTTTTTATTTATCAATTGGTGAAAGGTGTTGCTCTTTGTATCCTCATAATGTGTTATCATTTCCTCCGTCAAAATTGACCAAGTGACTAGTGGTTTACGAGAACAAAGCCCTTTATACCATAAAAATTGATTCAATTCTAAATATAAAGATGCAATATGTACCTTTTGTAATAGGTGTACATCATATAGATCAAAACATTGTTCCATTTGTAGTATCCCATTTACCGGATCCTTGCCATCAAACTTCCTCATATTGCCTTTTCTTGATTTTAGGATCTCGATCTTGAAACAACTGTACCTCTGTAATTTCAGATCTCCAAGGTTTGAAATTGCGACCTGAAGTAGCCCTCTATGTCCTCTTTCCAATTCCACCAATCTTATTGAAATTGGATTCTCCGGGAAAGAGTTATTTCCAATATCCCAAGATGACCTGCTTATATGCTTTTTCAATAGATGGAACTTGTACGAAGTGCCACGTGTTACTGTTTTGACCTTCAAGCTTGAAAACAATAAAAATAAAATTACAATCCATCCTGTGTCTGTAGCTTCTTACAAAATTTCAATCTGATGCTCAAAGAGAATGTTATGACGATTTTCCCCGAGTCACCTGTTTGAGATGTAATTCAGAAGCCTACAAAAACCCTAAATTTCTTGGACTGTATCTCTGAAAATATAGTGAAACAATATCTGAAATTCAGAGCCGAGGTTTAGAAAGATTTTTGTTCAAATGGGTTTCTTTTTATATTTTGAAACTTTGTAGAAAAAAATTATATTGAAAATTCCACGATGACCTCTTTGGAGCAACGAAACCCTAGAATCCAAAGCTTTGATACCAAATGTTATGAAACCATTTCAAAATATATATAGAAAAGAAAGATCAACACCTTAGGAATAAGCCTCTTCAAGGGGGCAACCTCCTTTACATTACACAAATGATAATTCTTGGACGATAAAAATGACAATACCTCCTTTCTATATATAGGAGTCTAAGGGGTCATAATCTAATTACAGTCGACATAACAATAATAATGTAAGGGCACAATAATAACAATAGTGGGCTTCTATGGGGCACAATAATAACAATATGGGGACTACATGGGCACAACAATATAATAAGGGGGTTGCACTAATAACAACAAGCGGTTACACTAGTAGTATAGGGACCTAACACGTAAAGAAGAAAACTAAGGTTGGAAAGGATTAAGAATCCCCATGCCAATTAATAGGGTTTAACAAGAACCTTTTACTAAATATATAACCATTTGTACAAGAAATTGTATTGACTGTCCATGGAAAGGTAAAATCCCAATTGTAGGTACAAATAAACCAAATATATAAGAAAATGGTATCGACTTTCCATGGAAAGGTAAAAACCCAATTGTGGGTATAAATAAATCTTGAACTATCTTTCCAAAAAACCTTTCAACGAATAATTCCTAAGTGACTATCTCATAACCAGTAAAACTATGAGAGAATGAGATGTCTTTAAAATCCTGGAATGGCTAAGAGGAAGTTGTTTCGCTAAGATTTAGAAGCTGACCAGAATCATTAGGAGCCATATCTGTAATCAACAAATTATGAGACATTTTTTTCTCAGAAAACATTAAGAGAGGAAAAATAAATAGATTCAATGTAATACAAAATCGTAATCTCATGAATCCTCACCTCTAGAATCCATTCAAGCCCACTAATGGATGGCTTTGGCTGTTGCATCTCTACCTTCTGTAAATTTGTGACTTTGTCAAAGAAAGCAAGGTGCACAGTTACCAGCCTTACACAAAAAAAAATATATAGATAATAATAATAACCTTTCAGCAACCAGAATTATAAAAGAAAATGATGAACCATGGTATAGTCATCATTATCTCCTGTTGAATCAGAAAACTATGGTTTCCTCTAGGGTTGCAGAGCCTTCTCTGGAGAAAATGATCGGGTGGAATAGAAGAGAGGATAGGGGATGGTTACCCTAACCACCCCTTACAAGATGAGAATCATTGGATTAGGGTCCCATGGATCAACGGTAGTGAAACACACACTTGTCGTTGTTTGCTTCCATTGACAACCTAACCACTTTAACAGTTGTAGGTAAATCTTCGAGAAACATCCTCTCAATGACATATGTACCAGGATAAACAAACATGTTAATAAGAGTCGGTAACATCATTAAAGAACTAATAAAAACAAAATGTTATGCCAAAGTTAAGCTCACAAAACATTAAACAGTAATACCTTGACCAGGATATAATAACTAAGGTTAAAGGTGTTTCAAAAACAGGTGGTATAGTAAAGGTTGTACACTTGGATTAAGTCAACCTGTTAACTATATATATATATAAGTGAAAAAAAATACTACGTGTTATGATTGTGGAATCCAGGTAGTAAATGTATTTTTATTTTATTTTTGTTTATATTTATATAGAAGGTAGATAGACTTGTTACAAGTGGTATCAAAGCGAGGTTGTGAAACTGTGGCTTCTTTTAGGAAACCGAGTAACAAACTTGTGCTCTATTCATAGAAAAGGCTCGATGAGGAGAGGAGTAGGAAGTACCCATCCATTAAGGCCATCTACATAATCCAGCCCTATACCTAAAATAGAAATGTGGGTTCAACTCGAAGGAGGATGCCAAAATCCCACCACTATGCTATTGGAAATTGTTCAATAGTTAAGGGTTGATATAGATAATTTTAGGTCCAACAATGAGAGGCTAATGTGAGGTATATATAATGAATATTGAAGAGTCTCTATGATTGCAAAAATCATAGAAATTCTATACCTAGTTTTGAAAATGAATATAGGGATGAGGAAGTGAGGCAGGGAAGTAAAAATGCACCCGAAAGAAGTCACACTCAGCGAATGGAAAAGGATAAGGGGGGAAATGAGGAAGAATATGACAATGTGTCAAACCATCAGAAAAATAAGAAACAAAATATAGATTTAAAAGGGAGTTTGGGAAAATTAAACCCCCAACCTATGACGAAGAAATGGAGGAAGCCAATGAGGCATGGTTAAGTAATATGAACAAATATTTCCATATTTATGAGTATGATGATAATATGAAGGAAATATTAGCAATTTATTAATTGGAAGGGAAAACCACATTGTGGTGGGAAGAAGTATAAGTTGTACATGCAATTGACGAGCAAGGAGTGACTTGAGGAGAAATTCAAAATAAATTCAAGGAAAGGTACTTGACTAAGTGATTTTATGATGATAAGGTAAAGGAATTCCATGACCTTCAACTAACAAAATTATCAATGGATGAATTTGTGACTAAATTTACATCCTTGTTGAGATACGTGCCTTATATTCATGAGGATAAGGCTAAGGTACAACATTTTATGAGAATTATACCTATGTTTAATAAAGAATGTTTGGAGTTTGATAATCCTAAGAAAATGGATGAAGTTATTCAAAAAGCATAGATCTTCTATCAGAAAATGAAGTAAAAAGGGGAGGGTAATAAAAGTTGGTCAAGTAAAAAGGGACAAAAAAAATTTCAGAATGTTAGAAATGCAAAAATTGGAAATGTTAAGAATCTACCCAAGAGTCAACACAACAAAACCCCTGGGAGGAGTCAGCGGAAATTCAAGACATAAAATGAAATTAAACAAGCATAAGCATCTAGTAAGCCAAAGGTTAGCCAGTCCTAGAGACCCCCAATAGTGTTGAGTTTTTGGGGAGCCTCACTACTACAAAAAGTGTCCCATCGCACCAGGATGGAGTAGACTGCTAACATTCAAGAGGCTTGTACAGTTGATGAGGTGGCTAGAAGTATACCCAGTATTAATGATGCCTTGAAAATCATCAAGAGAAATACAAATGTAATATTATCAAATTCAAAGCTAAGTTCTATAACCATGTTGTGTCAATTATGATAGACCCAGGAGCCAGTATAAGTTATATTAGTCCTAAAATTGCAGAAATGTGTCACCTGCAAACCTGTAAATTTAAAAATCCCTGGTTGGTGCTACTAGGTGACAGAAAAAGTAGATGACTGCCCTATTGAGATAGCAGGCCAATCAATTAATGTAAATTTGAATGTGTTTCCCTTATGATCTTATGATGTCTTAATCGGTATCGACTAGTTAGAAGGAAACTGGTGCTTAGTAAAACTGCAAGGATAAAACAATTAGTTATCTCTCTAAGGAGGGTGTCCAACAAGAGATTCAAGGGGTAATAAGATCTATAAAATTGCGACCAGTTACTGCTTCCTAGCTAGGAAAATGTATTAGGAAGGGTTTCCAAATATAAGCGTTGCAGGTAGGATATACCAATTCAAAAGATAAGTCAGTCACCTTAGGAAATCTGCCAATTATTCAAGATTTTGCTGACATGATCCCTAAAGAAATCCCAAACCTACCTCCCAAAAGAGACATATATTTTACCATAGAACTAGTTCTTGGGGTTGCTCCTGTATCAAAAACTCCTTACCATATGAGCATCCCTAAATTAACTTAGCTAAAGATGTGGTTACAAGAATTACTTGAGAAGGGCTACATTCATCCAAGTGTGTCCCCTTGGGGAGCCTCTGTCTTGTTTGTTAGGAAAAAGGATGGTACCATGAGACTATGCATTGACTACAAACATCTTAATAAGCTAACTGTTAGGAAAAAATATCCTTTGCCAAGAATCGATGATTTATTTGACCAAATCAAAGGAGCTACAGTTTTTCCAAAATTTACTTACGATCTAGTTATAACTAGATAAGGGTAAAGGAATAGGATATTCCCAAAACATCCTTTATGGATCCTTACGAGCTTTTGGTTCTTCCCTTTGGGCTTACCAACACCTTGCCAACATTCATGAATTGTGTCTTCCATCCCTACCTTGATAAATTTTTCCTAATTTTCATTGATGGCATTCTTATATATTCAAGGAATTTGGAGGAACATAAGAAGCACCTGCAAATTGCTTTGCAAACTCTACAAAAACACCAATGGTATGCTAAACTAAGTAAGTATGATTTTTACAAGTATCAAATACAATATTTAGGTCATATAATCTTTGTAGAGGGGATTGTTGTTAACCCTAAGAAAATTAAAATTATTATGGAGTGGCATGTTCCTAGTAACATTGTTGATATTCAATCCTTCATGGGTTTGGTTGGGTATTATTGTCGTTTTATTGAGGGGTTCTCCAGAATAGCCTATCCTATAACTTCCCTGTAGAAGAAAGGGAATACTTTCAAATGGACAGTTGAATGTCAGTGTAGATTTGAGCAACTAAAACATTTATTGACCACAACCCTGGTATTAAATATTATGGATCTAGAAAAGGAATTTTTTGTTTCCACTGATGCATGTTAGAAAGGAGTAGGAGGTGTTTTAATGCAAGATAGTAAGGTAATCACCTACGAATCCAAAACATTAAAAGAACATGAGTAGAGATACTATGCTTATGATCTAGAGTAAACTGTAGCAGTGCATGCCTTGAAGGTTTGGAGGAATTATTTCTTGGGTAAAAGGATTGTGTTAAAGAATGACCACAACAATTTGACCAGTTTCTTTAAGCATCCTAGTCTCAACGCATGAAAATATAGGTGGACAGCTGTTATGAAACCAGCTCAAGAAAAGATAGAAAAGATAGATCAACGCCTTAGAATTCAGCCTCTTCGAGGGGGCAACCTCCTTTACATTACATAAATGAACAATTCTTTGATGATACAAATGACAAACCTCCTTTCTATATATAGGAGTCTAAGGAGTCACAATATAACCCAGCCGACCTAACAATAATAATATAAAGCCACAAAAATAACAA
>APFE031474839.1:15423-26522 GCA_000404065.3 Pinus taeda
TATATATATATATATATATATGAAATTTCAAAAAAGAAAACAGACAATTCAACTAAACACACACTTAATTTCAAAGTAACATGGTATAGAATCAATTCAATATATCAACATAAATACATAAATACATTAAATTTTATATGTATTCCCTTATCTGATTATATAAAATATAAATAATACAATATAAAAAGCTTTAAAAATCACTAAAAAGGAAAACCAGAAAAAAGAAAAACCAATATGAATGATCTGTTAAGTATAATTGTATTTAGTGTTTTTCAATGCATGGTGAAAGATTGGATAATTTTTATTTTTGTAAAAAAAGAATAGTTTTTTTTTTTTTTTTAATGTAAGTGTGTTATGAGTTAGATGCAAATGTGATAAGTGTTATGATATGAATGGATGATCAATGAAGTGTAATATGACATGCTTCAAATATAAATGTTGTCAAGTAAATGTATCTTTAAAAAAATATGTTTTGATGGGTATGAGTTTAAAGAAAAGTAACCAACACAAACAAAGATAACTACACTACTAAAAGAAAAATGGTGCCCCATCCTTCTTGAGAACTGGGAAGGAGTTTAACTCTTTCCATAAAAAAATATTTTTATTAGTAATTGTGTGCATAATTCTCTTACAGTATTTGAGAGAAGAAAAGAATAATATATAAAGACATCAATATTTACTCTCAGAAAAAACTCTTTCAGCAAAACTAGGAGGTGAAATCCCTCATGTAAATAAATTTGCATGCAATACCACATAAATATTAGAGAAAAATGTATATTTTTAATAAGATATAATGAAAATTATCAATTTGTCTTGAAGATTATCAATTTGTCTTTTATATAAAAATAATAAATCTTTCTATCACATACTTAAGTAATGAAAACAAATAGGAATCCACTTTCGAAAATGCATATTTTTACACCCAAAAGGGAAAAACCCGCAGATTAAATGAACAAAGAACACAATACACAACAAGTCATGTTCAAAAAAAATAATGGGTTAAACTAATAAAGAAGAGGTTATACTAGAAAACGACAAAATAAACTAATACACAATAGATTAAACCCAAATACAGAGCTATCAGAAGTCATTAAAAATATAGTGATGCTTGAATTCATAGGGGATAACTTCTTGAAGGAATGATGGAAAAATTATATGTAATAAAAATTATTGATTATGATTGAAAAAATAAAGAAAAAATTAAATTTCATTCAAATTATTGAGGAGGAAGGAGAGCCTTAAATTCAATAAAATTGGCTAAAGCACCATGTTTCAACTAATCAAAAGGAGAGATACAGGGCCATCTCTATATACCTAGAATTGGGATTGGATTTCACGTTCAACAAGCTAATTGGAATGCCTTGAACAACAACAACTTCGACCACCTCTTTCCTTCCATATTTCATTCATTTTCCTGCAACGTCAACTCTTCATTCACTCCAATAATTTACAATGCACCAAACAAAAATACAAAGTTATGAAATGGAGTTAGTTCTTACAACAAAGCATATATGAATAGAAACATTGAAATTAAATAGAATCTAATCGATACCACTTTTTAGAGATAATTGATTTCTCTAAGCCCAAAAAAAATGTAAACAACTCATTTTTCCTCCTCTTCCCTTCTCTTTTCAGCCTCCTTCTCTATCCCACAAAACCATGATTGCCTCAAACAAAGGCTGGACACAAACAGTCCCAAACTCTAACCACACATTAGCCAAACACACAAGAATACTCACAATCGATATGGACAAAGGAAAAGGAAGATGTTGGAAAAATGATAAGACTTAGTATAGGGATTCCACACTTCCCTTCAATGGCTACAAGAGTTTTGCCACATGTACTTCCTCTGGGATTCCATGCTCTCTCTTCAATTGAGAGTTCATGCTTTTTCAAATTTCAATCTAATCCACTGATCTGGTATTCACCCTATGAGTGACATCAGTTGAAGATTTATTAAATAAAGGTATTACAGACTCATGTGTTGGTGTGTGTTCTGTGTTATTGAAGCAACGACTTGATCATATTGCTAATACACAGACAAAAAAATGAAAATATAGCAGAGAAATACAATAAGCAAATACAAAGACACAAGAATTTTTAATAGGAGTTCACCCTATTCTCCAGCGATACGTCTCCAGTCTAGCTTTCATTGGTGGCCTTGTTTTATTGTGCCCTTAAGCAGAGAATTACAATACAGGGACTCAATGTGAGTTCTCCTGAAGCAGGTTTTGCTTGGTAGGGTGGTTCTTGTATTCCCCAAGCCACTGGAGTACACAGACTCTTCTTCTTCCTACCGGCTCTGTGACCTTCTGGTCTACATTGGCAAGAGCCAAATGTGGTGCTCAGTCCAACCAGATTCCTCTGTGGGATGGCTTGAATCTCTCAAGCTCTCTAATGCTCGATATTGTTGCTGGTCAGCTCAGCCCTCTGTCTCTTTCTGCTTTTTCTCTACGAACTTCTTCTCTAGTGTCTATCTCTCAATGTTCAGGCTTCCTCTCGGGGTTAATTCTGACTTACTTGACTTGTGTATTCTCTCCGTTCATGGTTTTTAGCCATTCTAACTCATGTCTGTTCGGTTCCTCTTTCACCTTTAACAATTCACCTTCTGTAGCTACGCTTGGAGTTCCCTGTTTAGCATCAGCATGAATGCTCATGGAGTGGCCATTTTTCCTCCTTTATATGGCACCAGCCTGGTTCGTTGGTTCGTTTCTTCACTTAAGTCGTGGATGAAGTCTTTCCTCCACCATGGCGGTCAAACAGATTCCAAATATTTATAAATCATGGCAGATTCCTTGTCGATTTTTCTTCCTCCATCGGGCTTGATCTAAACCATCCGATTTGGATCTCCGAGATCCAACGTTATACACATGTCCCATGTGGTTGACTTGCTCTATCAATAACGCGTGATCAACAATAGTTTTCTCTCACCTCCACTTGCCATGCGTTGAGCGTTGAGTGGGGTCACTCTGCTTCCACCCAAAATTGGTTACTGTTTGAGGGCACCTCAATCAATGCCACCGGTTTCCAGAGTGCAGGTCTCACCTTCATACGTTTAGTGCTTTTTGCCTTTTTCGCCCGCGGTTCTCTGGTTCGCCATACATCCGGGTGCTCGGGCTTCCCCCATTTCGGCCATGTTTTCCCAGCGATGCGCTAATTGTACATCAAAATCCACCTCCTTTTCCCAATCTGGGGCTCCCAGGGGCTACTTTGACCTCCTGCGCAGTTTCCATGGGCCTCGGTCAGCAAGCTTTGACCGAGGTCCTCGTCGTTCCACATTGGCTGCTATTGCCACTAGTTCAGGGGTGTTTTTAATCATTGTTTATAATTATTAGAGATTTTTCCTAACTTGATACAGTCATGGTTCTTTGACAGTCTTTTATGGATCCAATTTCGATCACAACCTTCCCACTGAAAAGTATTTTGGACCACCAAAAGTTGGTTTTCTTTCAAGCATCGACTAAGTGAAGATACTACTGTCTTAATTGTCCAATCTCAATCCACTTTACGCTGCTCGTCTTTGAACCTTTCAGTCCAATTATGAGGTACTCAACATCTCCTCTTCACGTCTTCCTTACCTTATTTTCCAAGACTATCTTCCTGTAATTCATTAAGATATTCAGGTAGTAGGTCATCAATAGAAGGCAATTGACTTTTCTCTGTAGGATCCTCAATCATTGAAGGTTCAAACAATCTCAAGCAATCTACATTTACGACTGAGTAGATGCGCATGTAAGCTGGTAGATCAAGGTGAAAAGAATTTTCACCAATCTTCTCAGGTATCCTAAAATGTCCATACCTGATAGGCTTTATCTTTTTACCTTCACCTTGCATCCTGTCCTTGTTGATATACAACAAGACCTTGTCTCCAACTTGAAAACTATGCTCCATCTGATGCTTGTCATGCCTAGCCTTATATTTGGCTTGGCTCTTTTCCAGCTATTCCTGTACTACTTGGTGGATCTCCTGGATCTATTCAATGAACCTAGTTTCCTTGTCCACATGACTGTGTCCATTAACCATGGTATCTTTACCAAAGACAAAATCCAAAGCTGACCTTGGTATGAAACCAAAACAGGTCTCAAAAGGAGGTCTCTATGTAGAAGAGTGTTTTTCTCTATTGTAAGCATGTTGCACATAACAAAAATGTTAATCCCAAAGCTCAGGATGTTTGCCGCAATATCCCTTGAGAAACTAGATCACTTTCATGTTAACTACTTCTGTCTGGCCATTGGTTTGTGGAGGAATGGTTTTGCTTTTCTTCAATTGTGTGTCCATCAATTCCCAAAGACTTGACCAACACTTCCCCACAAATCGAGTGTCTCGATCAGATAGAATAGAAGTGTGTAATCGAAAATGAACCCATACATGTTCAAAGAATAATTTTGCAACTTGTTCAGCTGTAATCTGCTATTACAAGGTATAAAAATGCACATTTTGCTTAACCCATCCAAAACCACATATAAATAATCACGACCCTTCCTAGATTTAGGCAGTCCTCCAACAAAATCCATGGAAACACTTTCCCAAGGGTGAGAAGGAACTGGTAAAGGAGTGTACAAGCCTAGTTTTCTATTGCTGGGCTTGCTTTTAGCACACATGGTACACCCTCTTACATACCTAGAGACCATCTCATTCATTTTCAACCAATAAAAGAATATTTGCAACTATGCAACTGTTTTACTTACCCTAAAGTGACCTGATATCAGAGAACTGTGTCCCTCTATAATTATCTTTATTCTCTCTATTTGTGGAATGCAAAGTTTCACACAATGGTATAAGAGTCAGTCCTTCACATGATAGTCCAATTCTTCTACCTTTTTACCTTGACTCAAAGTTTCATATACATATTTAAAGTCTATGTCTTGAGCATATTGTTCTATGTAGCTTTCATGTAGCACAAAATTATGCTTAGGTATGGTAGATGCATTTATAATGGGTCTAGATAACATGTTTGCAACTTTGTTGTGTATGTCGTTATTATATCTAATGACTAGGTGAAACTGTTGTAGAATCCCATCCATCTATAATACCTTGATTGTTGCAACTTAGTTTGGGAGTGTAGATATTGAAGTGGTTGATGATCAGTATGTATTACTGTATCTTTGACCATTAAGTAATTTTTCCACTTTTTCATACTCTAAACTAATGCATACAATTCTTTATCATAGGTAGGATAGTTAACGACTACAAAATTAAAAGTCTCAGAATGATAACATATGGGTTTACCATGTTGCCTTAACACTGCTCCCATGGCATACTCACTGACATCTGTTTGGATTTAAAAAGGTCTTTGTAGATCTGGTAATGCTAATATAGGTGTTGTACTAATCTTTTCTTTCAAGGTGTCGAAGGCTTTTTGATGTTTGCCTCCCCACTGAAACAACTTGTTCAATGTTTTCAAAGCATGTAAGGGAGCTACAATTGAGGAAAAATTAGAAATGAACTTCCTCCAATATTGTGCTGCTCCTAAGAAGCTTCTTACTTCTGTAGCAGACTTGGGTTTAGGCCAGTTTACAATGACTACCACTTTAGATGGATCTATTTTCAATTCACCACCCCCTACTATATGACCCAAATAATTTAGAGATGTTTTGCCAAATTCAGATTTTGAGAGTTTAACATAAAGTTTTTCTCTTTTCAAAATATCTAATTTTTGCTTAACATACTTTAAGTTTTCTTCCCATGTTTTACTAAAAATCAGATTGTCATTCAGATACACAATAACAAAATCATCAAGAAAATGTCTGAGTACTTCATTCATTAATCTCATGAAAGTATCAGGAGCATTGGTCAAGCCAAAAGGCATAACCAGCCACTCATACAATCCTTGCTTTGTTTTGAAAGAAGTATTTTGTGCATCTTGCTCCACAAATCTGACCCAACGGTATCCACTGTGCAAATCCAGCTTGGTGAAATAAGCAACTTCCTTTAATTGATGCAAAAAATCATGTATGTGAGGAAGGGGATAACGATTTTTGATTGTTATCTTATTCAGTGCTCGGTAGTCAATGCACATTCTCCATGAGCCATCTTTCTTTCTCACCAAAATGATTAGTGACCCACATGGTGATGTGCTAGGCCTAATGAACCCTTTCTCGAGCAACTCCTGCACCTGCTTCTTGATTTCAGCATTCCCTAAAGCAAACAACCTCTACATCCCAATGTTAGGCAATGGAACATTTTGCTGCAAAATAATATCATGTACTATTTCCTTTTTGGGTGGCATACCTTTAGGTTACTAAAACAGAATATCATACTCTGAAACAATGTTTTCTATATCAGCTTGCTATTGAGCATTACAAACCTCAAATACATTGGTTTTATTAGGTTTCTTTTCCTTTACAACCATTAGTAAGAATTGTTTGCATGAATTTATCATTCTCTTCATCTACCCAAAATTTATGAGAGTATAATTATTCTTGAGTTTATGAGCTCTTACAAAGTATTCGATTCCATCTTTAACAAGTAGATACTTGTTCTTAGCTCTATAGAAAACAACCTTTCTATCATACAAGTACGGACTTTATAAAACAACTCCACATATAGCGAAAGGAATTATGTCCAACTCAACCTCATCTACAAAAGATGACCCAAAAGAAAACTTGAGTTTGCACTGTCTAGTCACTTGTAGTTTTTCTTTATCCTTCAACCATCCTGATGGGTATGGTTTCTTGTTAGGTTTAGTTTCTAATCCCAATCTCTCTACAATTGCTTTAGAAATCAAATTTACTTGTGAGCCACTATCAAAAAAAGTTTCAAACTTTTCATGTTTGGAAATAACTCGAACATGAAAAAGCTCATGTCCTTTTCTCTCATATTCTTCATCAATAATAGTTTGAGCAGAATTACTAGTAGATGCTTAAGAATTCTTACCTTTTATACCTGTGGCTGCAATGATTGTTTCATCTCCTAAATCTGAACCCAAATCTTTTTGAATAGTTGCAGCAGTCTTCCTCTTCTTGCCCTTGGACTTCTTAGGTCTTAGCTCTAGATGTAGAATCCAATAGTGCTCATCATCACGCCCCTCCTTTTTACAGTGAGTGCATGAAGCTTTTCCTTTTTGTGCAGTGTTAGCCTTCATTGCTTTCCACTTCTGCTTTGTTTTCTCCTTGCTCCTGCTTACAGTGGGTTGGGATGGTCCCCCAACTTCTAGATTTCCATTATTTCTTCTGGCTTCTAGATGAGTAGACCACCAATGTACTTCAACAGAGTCTTTGGTGAGTCTAATGAGATTCCCAACATCAATGCTCTCTTTCTGAACTCTTGAGTATACCCTTGCACACTTTGTCGTTTCAACTACCGAAGAGTTTTCCAACTCATCATGGCTTCTTGCATGTACACCAATGAATAGATCTGATTTTTGACTGCAGCAACAAATTTACTCCAGACCGAGATGGTATTAAATTTTTTTTTCATATCAGCTTGGGTTCTACCTTCCCACCAAGCAAAGGTAGTGCCTGCTAGGCATAGGCTTGTCAGCTGAATTCTACTCTTGTCTAAGTTGATATTCTGCACTCTACAATACACATCAATTTGTCTAATCCAATTGTCCAACTTTTTCAGCATTTAGCTCTCCATCATATATAGGGAAATTAAATTTAACATCTAGCTTAATCAAAAATGCATTTTTATTATGCACAGGGCTATTAGGAGGTGTGAGAAAACTTTCCTCTTTCCCCTTTCCTTTTGAGTGTTCATGGGAATGAGACTCATCTTGTTCTTTATCTTGTTTAGAACCTGATGAATCTCCATCCTTGTGCTTTCTAAAGTCCCTATACATTTCTTCTACCATAGACTTTATATCTAGGAAACTCTCTATGAATTGAGGTTCTGGCACCATAGAACCTTTCTCTAACATTGCCTTGCGAGGATAGACTCTCCCAATTTCATGATTAGCTTCAACCAGCTCTCGTCCTAATTTGAGATTTGATCTCGTGAGCATTCAACAACTAAACCAACACAAGCTTTTCTAACCTTACAGCCTAGAGCTCTGATACCACTTGATATGATATTCACCTTATGAGTGACATCAGTTGAAGATTTATTAAAAATAGGTATTACAGACTCATGTGCTTGTGTGTATTCTGTGTTATTGAAGCAACGTATTGATCAGATTGCCAATACACAGACAAAAAAATGGAAAGACAGCAGAGAAATATAGTAAGCAAATACAAAGACACAAGAATTTTTAACAAGGAGTTCACCCTATTCTCAAGGACTACGTCTCTGGTCCAGCTTTCAATTGTGGCCTTGTTTTATTATGCCTTTAAGCAGAGAATTACAATACAGGGACTCAATGTGAGTTCTCCTGAAGTAGGTTTTGCCTGACAGGGTGATTCTTCAACCCACGCCACTTGAGTACATAGACTCTTCTTCTTCCTACTAGCTTTGTGACCTTCTGTTCTATAATGGCAAGAGGGAAGTGTGGTCCTCAGTCCAGGCAGATTCCTCTATGGGATGGCCTGAATCTCTCAAGCTCTCTGGTGCTCGATGCTACAGCTGGTTAGCTCGGCCCTCTGTCTCTTTCTGCTTTTGCTTTACTGCCTTCTTCTCTGGTTTTTGTCTCTCAGTGTTTAGTCCTCCTCTCGGGGTTCATTCTGACTGACTCGACTTGTGTATTCTATCTATGTTCATCATTTTTAGCCATTCGAAATCATGTCTCTTAGTTTCCTCTTCTGCCTTTGTTGATTCACCTTCTGCAGCTACACTTGGAGTTCCCTGCTTGGCGTCAGCATGAATGCTAAGGGAGTGGCCACTTGTCTTCCTCTTAATGGAGCCAACGTGCTTCATCGGTTCGTTTCTTCAGTTATGTCATGGATGAAGTCTTTCATCCACCATGGCAGTCAAATGGATTCCAAATCTTTACAAATCACGGTGTATTCCTTCATCGATTCTGCTTCCTCCATCAGGCTTGATCTTAGTCATTCAATCTGGATCTCCCAGATCCAACGTCATACGCACATCGTGTGTGGTTGATTTGCTTGACCGATAACGTGCGATCAATGATGGTTTTCTCTAACCTCAGCTTGCCACGGATCGATCGTTGAGTGGGATCTCTCTACCTCCATCCAAAATTGCTTACCATTTGAGGGCGGCCAAATCAATACCACCAGTTTCTAGAGCATGGGTCATGCCTTCGTATGTTTAGCGCTTTTTTCCTCTTCTACCCATGGTTCTCTAGTTCATCATGTGTTCGAGTGCTCGGGCTTCCACCATCAGCCCTGTTTGCCCAACGATGTGTGATTGCATCAAAATCCACCTCCTTTTCCTAATCTGGGACTCCCAGGGGCTACTTTGACCTACTGCGTAGTCTCCATGGGCCTCGGTGAGCGCACTTTGACCGAGATCCTCATCGTTCCACTTTGGCTACAATTGCCAGTGGTTCAGGGGTGTTTTTGGTCATTGTTATGAGTTCTTATATATTTGTCCCGACCTGATACAGTCATGTTTCTTTGACAATCTTTTACAGATCCAATTAGGATCATCCACGCATCTTTGAAATTTTCGGTGGATGATTTTGTTTTGTCCATGTTTGATGGATGCTTCTGGTTGTTTCTATTTTTTGGTGGTTCTTTCCATTAATGCTTTCTTTTTTCCCTTTCAGACAAACATCTTTCCAACACGCATATTTCCAATAAGGCTTCAATTCATGCTTTTACCATTTTTTATTCACTCCATTTCGTTAGTCACATTATTATGGATTTGAAATTTATAATTTGGTGAGGATTTAATTTTCATTTTAATATTTTATTTATTTTTTAGGATGTTCGAAACAAGGTGTTCAAAGCACTCAAGAGTTTGTCTAACATATCATATTATGTTATTTATTTTGAATTTTATCTAATAGCAATATAAATTTATTGGATATTAATATCATTTTTGCTTTTTAAATTGCAAAGGAATATGTATGTAGTGTAGCATCTTGAGAAATTTGCAAAATAGTTTTTAAGAAGTTTTAAAAAAGGTAAGTGAAAATTTGTGCGTCCTAATCTTTACAATGAAAGGCAAGGTCTTTGATCATGTTAGGAATTACTGTAGCCATATAAACAAAATGGCTAGTAAACTAAGATGAACATCAAAACACTTACCTCATGATATATTTCACATTACCATGACTAAAAAAAATCATGAAGATCTCAAAACTCTACCAAGGATGAAAATTAATTATGAAGGGGGAATGCAAATATCAAAATTCTAACCGACATGAAAATTACTTATGAAGTTGATAGCTCAGAGATTGTTAATAATGCAAAAGCTAAATTTCAAGACGAGGAATTGCTCCAAATCACCAAAGGTTGATCTTCGCTAGGCATGATCTTGAAGATGATAGAAGTGTAGTTGATTATAATATTTGGAAGAATGTACCCTTCTTCTTGTCCTTGATATCCCAAGTATCACTTATTATGGCTCACTTGTATTTCTGCCTACATTCTCATTACGCGGAGTTGTCTAGTTGTTGTAATTATTTGGAGGCTTTTTGTCCTTTTGTGTCTTCCACAAATTTTTTCTATCTATTATTAGAGAAGGATTGTTGTCCATTTTCCTTAACTAGGAAAGAAATTTCATAAGTTCTTTTAGAAATGTAATTAAATATTGTCTATGAAACCTAATGTAGTTGGATTTGAGATTTAGTGGCATAGGAGGCACTTGGGTGGTGGAAATTATTTGAACCAATTTATGTCAACGACAAGTCTATATATTTTTATTAAAAATTTAAAGAAAAAAAACCATAAAACAAGAAAAAGTTATAAAATAAATGATGATTATTATAAAAAAATAAAAAAATGGAATTCCTTTTCGGGCCCTTTGGCTGGCTCAATCCAATTCTAAGAATTGGATTAAGCTTGCAGACGAGCCCGCGACCCTCGACGAGCAAAGGTGCATGTAGCTCTGCCTACACAAGGCCATGCATCGCCAAGCCCCTAGGCAGGCTCCATCTGATTCATAACACCGGATGAGCCCCTCACTCGATTCTCGAAATCAAGTTGAGCCCACCAAGAAGCCCAAAAAAGGTTTTTTTTTTTTAATATATTTTTTATAGTGATTTTTTTCTTTTATATATAATTTATTTTTTTTCACATTGATATGGTTTCTTT
>APFE031474844.1:6175-53101 GCA_000404065.3 Pinus taeda
TCATAAAATCTCTGAATGTACATGTTATGTAAAATATTTTAATTTCAATTGCGTATATATTATATATCATTTTAAAACAATTATGTATATATCAGGAAATTAAGTTTTGTCGTTAAAACTTTTATTTCGTCCTATATATACTATATTTGGCATTCAAAGATACAATTTAAATAATGAAAAATAACACATTGTATTTTACACTCTAAAGAAGTTTGCACGCGAAGAAATTTGATCCCTCTAGGCTCATGATAGATCTGTACTTAAGATGGATCTATGTTGGTATTTAAGAAACAATAATGCTTAATCGATTAAGAAGCGATTTTTTTTAACAGAAACAGTTCAGTTTTATTTATAAGAAGAGGTTGGGCATGGCCAAACAACCTCTATTACAGTTGAGAGATTTCTGGCTTTTTAGAATCCTCATATTCTGGCTTTTGTATCAGAGATTAGCTGTTGCTTTTGATTCTTTTGGAACGGTTGAGTGTTCCTTGCTTTGCTCTTAGTTTCTGAATATCTTGTCTTACATTTCCGCTTTTCTTTAATGATTTGAAACTTGCCTGACTTAATATAATTCCTACATATATATTAATCCCAAACCCATTTAATACAAACCCACATATATTAAACTATATTAATATATGTCCTGACCCCACCTCCATTATATCAAACTACTCTTGCGTACCCGACCCCACGTCAAGGTTAACACCCCTCCAAATTCATCGCACGATAACCGTCATATCTTCCCCCGCCCAGATCCGACACTTTTCGCATCCCTCGCTGTCCGACCCTTAACACCACAGAAGCGCGCGAGATGGGCAGTTTTGTCCTGCCACACCTCAATCCCTCGGGTACATCGTGTTTGTTTGGGAAATACTGCCCAACAACTAGAAGCGATGTGATAAAAACTGCTTACCACTCCCCGCGTCATTAACACCCCACCATATTCAACGCGTGATAATCATCAGATCTTCCCTCGCCCAGATCCGACGCTTATCACGTCCCTCGTTGTCCGACCCTTAAGTCCTCAGAAGCAGGCAAGATGGATGGTTTTGTCCTTCCATGTGTCAGTTCCTTAGGTACATCGCGTCCGTTTGAGAAATACTGCCCAGCAGCCAAAAGCGGTGTGATAAAAACCACTTACCACTCCCTGCATCATATAAAACCGTCCTCATTTTGAATTCAAGTATGCGCTTTGTTAAAACACCAAACCATTAATGGTCCATGCGATAAACTGTTTACCTGTCGACTTCGCGCAATGTTAAACCATCATGCCACTTTCCCACTCTTTCTCATCAGTGGTTGTCAGCCTGTGCTAGAGCCTTGGTTCTGCGTATTTCTTCTACATTCAATTGCGGATTTGGTGGATGCTATGATCTCTGAGATTTGCAATTTCATGGAGACAGGGCTTATGCATAGGGCTTCAGGCCCACTGCCTTGTCTAACATGTCCTTGTTCAACTCTCCTTCTCTGTTAAGGAATTGGGTGCCTTTCAGCTTCTTCATCGTTCTTTACCAGCATACCTTGAGCTAGAAGACGTCCTTTGTTAGCCATTATATCAGCTTCCTTGTTCAGAGTTCACAAGACTTGGTAGAATGAGAGGAAGTGAAATTTTGAGTCATCTCTCTTATTCTTTCAAGAGTCTTGTTTAGAGCAGAGCTATTGAGTTGGTCGCCCATGTTAAGGATTTTAATCAGGATTTCAGAGTCCCCGAAGATTTAAAGGTTTTCCCCTCTATTCCTCTGAGCCATCTGACATGCTTTGAGCAGTCTGAGAATCTCAGTCTGGTTGTTAGTGCTATGTCCTAGGCCCCAACTGAAGTTGTCCTTTTTGTGCCCATTTGTGG
This sequence comes from Pinus taeda, assembly GCA_000404065.3. NCBI lineage: Eukaryota > Viridiplantae > Streptophyta > Pinopsida > Pinales > Pinaceae > Pinus > Pinus taeda. The sequence continues at coordinate 8,019 of APFE031474844.1, forward strand.
AGTAAATTGTTCCTCTTGCCCATGATATCCCCGAGTTTCCTTTGGAGGCTCCGTCAAAGAATATGGTGACTTTGCCCTGATTTTTCCACCACTTTTTAAAGTCTGCCTCAGAGATCTGAAGACACCACTCTAGATTGTGGCTAGGTAGGGAGATATTCTTTTTGATGCTGGCCCGTCTCAGGATTTCACCTAGCCAGCCAAGCTCTTTAGGGAGTAGGGAATTGTTAGGCTTATGAGGTTTATTTTTCAAAAGTTTCCAGTAGCAGAGCTTTGGCCTTAGTAGTCATTGAGTTGGTGGATTGAAGTTTGTTGTTGAAGATGGCTTCATTCCTTGCCAACCAAATTCCCCAATAGATATGTTTTGGGATTGTATTCCAGATTTTAGTCCATGTTGATTTTCTTTTCAGACTGTGAGGATAGCATTCTTTCCATGTTGCGAAGAGACTAACAACTGATGTCTGCTCAGGGATTTGGGCGTTGAGCCCCATCATTGCTTGCAACTAGACTTCTTGAGAAAAGAGGCAGTTTATGAACAGGTGTTCAATCGTTTCCTGAGCCTTGCAGCAGAGAGGGCATCTGTGAGGACAAATGATTCCTCTTTTCTCTAAGTTATCTCCAGTGCGAGTCCTTTTGTGCATGAGAATCTAGCAGAAGAAGTTGATTTTTGGGAGTCCAAATGGGTTCCAAACATGATGCCAAAGCTTTGTAGTGTGGATCTAATGTTGTTGTTCTTGTAGAGCCACAAAGCCCAGCCGTGCAGAGTAAGCTCCAGTTATCCCCCAGCCCCCTTATCCCTCAAATGCAGATGCACAGGAGCCAGACCATAGAGTTTAGCTAGTAATTGATGGAGTTGAGGGAGCATCCAGTCAGGGGGCGATGGAGGGCCCAATTACTCCAGTTCCCTGCTGAATCCCAAGTGCATATGTCAGCAAGTTTGTGGATACCTTTTTGGATGAGCCAATTTACGCAAGTATGTTAGTTCCTTTGTGGGAAGCTCCTTCTTCCATATTCTTTATTGAGATTTTGTGCAGATATTTTTTAATTAGAACTTGAGAGTCTTTGATTTGAGAATATTTTCCAGAGGATCTTACCTCCCATTTCCAAATTGCCAACCCAGGATCTCTTACCTATAGTCCACCTTTAGATATTGGCCTTTTAACTATGTCCTAGCTTACTATATGATTTTTCTTTTGTTCCCCTTTCCTCCTTGCCATAGAAAATTTTGAATTAGCTTTGCTAGTTGTTCGGTGATGATTTTTGGAGCTAAAAAGAATGAAGCCTGATAGATAGGAAGAGATGAGAGAACTGACTTGCCCAGAGTGAGCTTCCCGGCTATGGTAAGCCACTGTCCACCCCAAGCAGTGATTTTTGCCTTGATTTTTCTAATAATTTCCATCTAATGAGGGGCCTTACTGGTACCCAAGGTTAAAGGCAGGCCAAGATACTTGAATTTTTCCCAAGAGACATACCAGTGAAGCCCATGGCTTGGGCAATCCTGAGTATAGTTTGTTGGTCTACCACCCAGCAGTACACTGCACTTTTCCTCTTGTTGACCATAGCTCCGGAGACCCTGTAGAATCTTTGGATTACTCCATTGAAGGCTCTTGCTATTTTAATGGAGGTTCCTCCCACAAGGATAGAGTCATCGGCGGACAAGGCATGATTGATTAGGGTTGTTCCAGTTATCGCCTTGATGCCAGGAAGTGTCCCATTGAGCTTCTCAACTATGAGCTTTTGCCTTAGAGAGTCTGCCATTAGAATATACAGGAAGAGGGACAAAGGACAACCTTGTCTGATTCCCCTCGAAGCTTTGAAGTATTTTGTCGGCCTGCCATTTACTAGAGGGGCTATCCAAGGTTCTCTAATGCTAATCAATTTTACAAATTCAGAATTGAAACCAGATGCAGAAAGAACTTGGAGGGGGAAAGAGTGCCTTACTCGATCGAAGGCATTTGCCATGTCCAGTTTGATGAGCATACCTTGCTCTTTGTGTTGATGGCTGGAATGGATGATTTCCTACACTAGTATCACATTGTCCAAGATATTCTTGCCTTTGACAAAACCTCCTTGGTTAGGTGAGATGAGTTTTTCCAGCAAAGGCTTTATTCTATTTGCAATTAACTTGGCGAGAATTTTGTATAATGCATTACATAGTGAGATTGGCCTGAATTTATCGAACGCCTTCGGGTTGACTTCTTTGGGAATTAGAGCTAGGAAGGTGGAGTTTGTGCTTCCTACCACTTTGGCTTTTCGGACGAAGCCTTTGATCATTCGGTACAAAGCAGCCTTGATGATGTCCCAGCAAATTCTATAGAAGTGTATGGAAAATCCATCAGGTCCTAGGGCTTTGTCTGGATCCATCTTCCATATGACATTACTAATTTCATCTTCAGTGAATGGCTTAAGGAGAGTTGTGTTTTCCTCCTCGTTAACCATCCTTGGAACATGCTTGAGGAATTCATGAGCTTCCTCTTCATCCTCTGTGCCTTCTTCTTTGAACAGCTGCTAAAAATGAGAGGTTGCCGCCTCTTTTATTAGGGTTGTGCCTTTGAGAACAGCCCCATCTGGCGAGGTTATTTTAGCAATGTGGTTTCTAGAAAGACGAGTTCGAATTTGCTTGTGGAAGAAGGCTGCATTTTTGTCTCCAAACACAAGCCAGAGATTGCGTGACTTGAGCCTCAAGTATTATTCCTCCTCTTTGAGTGTCCAGAGGGTTTTGATTTGGTGTTCTTGCTCGCTATGAATTTCTATGTTGGTAATGTTTTACATCTCCAGGCCCATTTGCAGATCCAACAGCTGCTTTGTGCTAGGTTTTCGTTGGGTAGTGGGAGAATTTGTGGGCTTTTTTATCCATTGTTTTAGAACTGTTTTGGTGGCTTTTATATTTTGCTCCCAAACATAGTTGGGCAATCCAAGAACATGGATGGACCATGCCTAATTCACTGTATCCATAAACCCTTCTCTGTTTTCCCATAGTGGGCTGAACCGGAAGGGGATTGGCCCCAGGTTTTCTTCTTCTTCCAACAGAAGGAGGATGGGTTTATCGTCTGAATTCCAATTTGGTAGAAATTTTGTGGAAATGATCATCTTCTTGGAGAGGAAGGAACTCTGAAGAAGGAACCTATCTAGCCTAGATGATATGTGCTGCTCCCCTGTTATGTTATTTGTCCATGTGTAAAGCCATTTTTTTGGTTTGAAGTCTAATAATTCCCATTGTTGAATTAGGTTTTCCACTAAGGGAAGAAAGCGGTCCTTGCTATTGGTTCCTCCTCTTTTTTCCTTTGGTTCGAGGATTAGATTGAAGTCTCCCGCAATAATTATATTCTTGAGGGAGTATGCTTCCAGAAAATCAGTTAGAGTTTGCCATCATTTTTCATTTTCTACATAGGGACAGGCACATAGAGATTAAAGAGAGAAAAGTTTATCTTACTTTAGAGGTGTCGGAGTTCAGTGTAAATCCAGTGTTGCATCTGAAAGGAGCTCTCAAGCTGAAATTTGTCAACCTCCCAGAGAGTGACTATCCCACCGCATGTACCTCTAGCACTTACTTTTTCAGCTTTTGTTTTCCATTTTACTTTGTTGAGTTCGAGAAGGGCTTCACCTTCTATTTTAGTATCTTGGAGGATGAGGATCTCGGGGAGTTTTGATTTCAATAGGCTCTTGACTGCTTCAGCTTTTGATGGATTCCCAGTCCTCTGCAATTCCAAGAGACTAATCGCATTATTTACTGGCAAGGGTTGGGGCAACACCTCCCTTGGGAGGCCTGGTTCTAGTATTTCTACCGATAGACATCTCTATAATGGCATGGATGCCTTGCATTTTTTTCTCTCTGCTTCTTCTTCTCTGGCCTCTCTGTGAGATTTCCTCCCCACTCTTTTCGAGGGCCTCTTAGTGGTTTCATCTTTTGAGGATCCCAATATCTTTGGGGTCTTATTCCTTGTCATATCTGAATAGGTTGGGGAGCTAGAGGCCCCTTTTGGGGCCTCGATTCGGAGAGAGATTGTTTCCTCTTGCCTTTTGTTTCCTTCCATGTTGTTAGCCTGCTGTTCAACCTCTTTATCTGCTGGATCTTGAAGTTTTTTTGGTGTGCTAAGTATTTCAAAGGGATTTGTGGGTATGTCTGCTCTTGGTGGGACTAAGCTTCCTTCTGCTTGGGCTTCGAGAGGAGCACCCCTCCCAGTGGACAAGGCTTTCCCTTTGTTCTTGTTGCTCTGCTTAGTTGTTCTTGATTTCTAAACCTAAGTCCATTGATCTCCTTTCTCCTTCTCAGCTCCATCTTCTGATTTATTTTTATAGTGCTTGGCAAAATTCCCATAGCCATGGCAGCGCCGTCATTTAAATGGGAGTTTCTCATAGTCTAGCACTTGTATGTGTGTCCAGTTAGCCACTTTGAGTTTAATAGCTTCAGGGAGACCTTCCTCTAGGTCTACTTCTACACAAATTCTTGCACAGGACTATTGATCTCTTCTTTCTACTCGATCGATGTATTTACCAAGTTTGTTTCCTATGGTTTCTAAGGATTTAGGGTTCCAGCAGTGCAGAGGTAGAAGGGGCAATCACACCCAAATCAGAACAGTCAAGGGCACATCTTGAGTCAGATCGAAGTCTTGTGTCCATTGATTCAGATATAGACCCTGAGGCCCCATGAAATATAGGTCGTTTCTGAATATGAGGTTCCTGTCTTCTGTTGCTTCAAATATGAATACAAATAAGCCTTTGCTGACGAAATGGATTTTTATTCCTTCCTTGACTAGGTATCGCCAGTTCCCTTGCACCTAGGCATCTACAACTTTAGGCGAGGGCCATAAGCCTATGAACTGTCCAATAAGCCCTCGCTCTGCTAGGTTTAATGTCACTTTGCAAGGTTCTTCAGTCAGCAGAGCAACTGTGGGGATGGATTCCATTTTCTTTACAAACTTTTGCTGGTTTTCGGTTGTTGGCCGTTTATTGCATGCCGCAACTAGATCCTGGAATGCAGCTAGCTCAGGTGGAAAGGGTGGATCCATTTCGCAGCCCCCTCCTGGGGCCATGGCTCTAGAGTTGCGCGCAGTCTCGTGGTTGACTGTGACTCCTCACGCACTCCACGGGCTTCCTCCTACCGACCTCAAAGGCTTCTCCAGGATCTCGCTATCTCATTCCTCGCGTGCAGACGAGAGCTCCATCGATCTTTTCTTCACCTTTTCATTCCGCTATCATTATTAAGAAGCGATTTTAAGCTATACTCTAAGACTTTAAAAAAATATCATTTTCATTAACATATTTCTTATTAAAATATTATTTTATTCAGCGTTTTAATTTATTTAAAAGTTTTATAATTATTATTCTTAATAACAAATGATAATATTTGTTTCAAAAATTTCAACAAATCAGAAAAACAAAAATTCATGCCACAATTTAGTGCTTTGTCTATATTACTATCAGTCTAGATTAATCTTAACTCGGATCTACCAAATCTCTTGATATGCAAACCTCTTTTAGAGTCAAAAGAGATTTGATCTCCCTCCGCTCCTGGTAGATCTGGCGCTAAGATCGATCTAGATTGGTTTAATTCCCCCCTTTAAATAGGCTACATTCCACATAAATACCATGGATCAATACCATAAGCTATTTTTGTTTTTATAAGATAATTTTTATTATTTTATTTGACAAAATTAAAATGTTTACATTAATTAATCTTTTTATTTAATTTAATTTTTATTTTTATATAATTTAACTTAATCAAAATATTAAATATTACATTATAACATTTTTATAAGCACCTCTCAATATAATTATTTATCGTAAAATAAAATCAAAATCTTCCGAATAACAACTAAATTGTATTCGTACAAAAATTCCTATAATAATTTAGTGCTTTTTGTTGATATTACTATTATTTGCCTAAAAATAAAATCAAAATCTTCGACATATACATAGCAATTAAATTGTGTCCAGATCAAGTATATAATCATATTCAATGTAGAATGATAATGCACCGTCCGGCATTAAGGTGCTTCATGTACTATAGCCCTCAGCATGCACGTTGGTTAATGGAGCCATTAATTCTGTACTCCCTTTGGCATAGATTTTTCCATGTATTTAGTGCATTTCTAGGCGGCATAACTGGTTTCAAACATTGTTGTTTCTTAATGTTGGGCTTTTGTTTTTTCTTTGTATCTTCAGTTTTTCTCTTGATTCATGAAAGCAATGCAATGTTATTCCACCTCTCCCCATAACTTGTTTGCCCAATTAATTTCACTGTAACAATGCAATTTCCTTGTATATAAAACTTAGAAAACAATGCAATTGCCTTGTACATACAACTTAGAAAACTAGAGCAAAAGTAGCTACAAAACAATGCAAGAGTGTTCTTAGTGTTGAGAAGAGGAAAACAATTTTCAAAACAATGCAGTAGTGTTCTTAGTGTTGAGAAGAGGAAGAGAAACTATGTTTGATTATCTCATTTTATAGTTTGTTTTAAATCACCACTCTCAAAAATTTCAAGTATTTAATGCAGGTTGTTTCCTTTATTTTAATTCTTTACATGCATTCATTAGAACAACATAAAAGTATAAATAAATTATAAATAAAAATATCTTCACAAATATGTTTTTACGTAATATATTTATTTTTCAGTTGTAGAAGTGATATCGATTATTGTATTATTGTGAGTAATTATTGTGTTATAATAATTGTTGTATGTTTCAAATCTCTTTAAACCACTTTTAAAGCGGTTGGAACAACCAAAAATGGGATTAAATAGTTTTTTTTGCAATTCGAATAAAATCATAAAGTGTGATATTGATATTTTCTCCCACTAACATGTTTGACAACATTTGCTTCATAGTCACTTCAAGGCTTTTAAGAGGTTTGCTCCTTGCCATTTTCTATATAACACTTTTTCTTTCTAGGTTGCTTGTTTTGAATGATACTAAAATAAGTTTTACAATTAAAACCTATATGATTTTATTGTGACCACTTACATATTATTGATCCTATCTTAAATTGATAAATGAATAAATAACAATAAATCTTATGTTAAATTGATCACTAATCTTGTCATTAATTGACAAATGGAATAATACAACTCTATTAATAGATTATGAGACTTGGGTTCTTTAAAGATAAATAAACATCAATAGATTGAATAACTTTAGTAAAATTAATATGCAACTATAACAAACCTGATTGATGGACACACACCTTACCTACAAAAGCATTGATGGGAAGTAGTTGGTTGTACATTTGCCTCACCGTAATGCTTATGTCATTTAGGGATTATAGGGTCCCTAAGTTCAAAGAAAGATCACATAATCATGTCTAGATGGAAGCAACCTTTTAAACCAAGCACTTGCTTCAAATTATTGGTCTCATGGACAATTGCTAATGATTGGAAAATTACCAAGGTGACAGATGTCAAAATTATTTAGAAAATATATAAAAAAATGTATCAAAATTGTAAGGAGAAACAATTCTTCAAAATTGTGTATAGAATGAGTCAAAATAGTTTAGCATATACACTTTGTATCAGTATGCAAATTCTCTAGCTTAGATGAGCCACTTGTTTATTCCAAAATTTGTGGGAAACTCTTAGGTAGGTCATAGTTTACACAACAACTGGGCTAAGTTCAATTTGATTTATAAGCAAGATTTTTCCCTTATCTCTTATTCACACTAGCAAACTCTCATTAAAGAGCAATGTTAGGCCTAAATATAGTGTCTCTCGGTAGACTAGTAAGACCCCTTTAACAATCGGATGCGCTTGCCTAATTTGTAATTGATGATAAGGAAGGGCTATTGTTGTTGTCACCTTTCTAAATGCCATTATATTTTTACAAAAACAAAGAAAAGAAGAAAAACAAAAGTTATTATTGGGTGCAAACAATATTTGGAACATACTCATATGCACTATACTATAATTGTTTTCAAATGGGAAATTTCTTTTATCTCCTAAACTCAATATAAAAGATAGTAAAACTAAGAAAGAAAACCTACAATGCAAAAAATAGAACAACCCTCAACATCCAACTTAGGATATTTTTATATATTTCATGACATCAAGCACAAACAAATGAAAAATAAGCAGAGAATTTGAAAATAACATGCAAACCAAATATTGATGAGGTCCTCCTCCTATACCCTAGGAATGAACACATAAAACAAATGATAAAAAAGAAACCAAAAATAGATTATAAGTTTCAAACTTCCAATAGAAAATAACACATGCATACATAGGGCTACAACGATCGACAATGTTGAGAACATTTCAGTTACCCAGAGTAATCTTATAGCAATGAAATGACATTAAGAGGCTTATACTCATCTCAATATTTGGTGCACTGTTGAATGGATTTCACAATGTTAGTGGTATGTACATCTTCACTTGGTCAAGTTCTTGTTGTATTTATCCCCTTCTCATATGTTTCAATTATGATAGATTATTTGATGATATTTTCTCATTTGTGACTAGTTGGACTTGCCACACTTTGCAGTTTTGGGTAGTTATCAAGGAAATTTTTCCATGTATCTTGCCAAGTGCATGAAATATTCATTGCCACATACCACAATGATGTGTATAAACCTTTGAGTACGTTGTATCATAATTTTGACAATGAATGGCTATATAGAAAGTAACATCATGTGTGACAACTTATAGGGATATGTTTACATTTTCCTAATGGTGCTTTGTAAATAGTGTATTTCTATAATCAATGCATATTTGCATGTGTTAGACATACGTACACTTGGCTAGGTGCCACTAATTTGTTTATATTCAAATTGCATGGTATATCATTGTATATCTGACCTGTAGACACACAACTACGTACTTTTGGTACTTTGTTATGTTATTGGCAAGGAATGTTTACTTTGAATCTAGGTGAGTTTATGGGTTTTATTTGTCCAGTCACATGAACATTGTTTTTGAGTATTTGTGTTAAATATTACAACATTTAGAATGTCTACGATTTGTATAATAGTTTATTGTTTTCCATGTTGAATTAGGGGAACTTTGAGGTATAAAATGGACCTCTTGAGAAAAATAATAAAATAATTAACCATACCAACCATTATTAACCATATGTCAACCATACCAACCATAATTAACTAGGGTCAATTATAATCTCTCCTCTTTATCCTTAATCAACCATAAATATCATAGCCAACCATAATTGACCATGGTTAACCTCATTCAACCATGGGTTAATGGTGTTAACCATTGTACCTCCATCAACCATGGTTTGCCTCAATCAAGGATGGTCAACCCTCTTCAATCATGATCAACTTCATTAACCCTCCTCAATTGGTAATGAATCCATTTTTGTAATATTAACATAAACATTAATGTAACATCAATCATGGGCAACATTAATGTAACAATATTACAATTGGAAATTTTATGGTAAATTGCTAGATTAATGTAACATGAATACATTTTTACATTTTTGGTTGACCATGGTCAAACTTAGTCAACCATGTTAATTCACAATCATTACTCTTCATCATCAATCAAACTTGTCAACCATGGTAAACTAAGGTCAACCATAATCTTCCCCCTAATACGTGGTCAACCATGTTAATCATTGTTAATCATGGTCAACTTAGGTCAGTCATGGTAATAATTGTCAATCATTGTCTATTAAGGTCAACCATGTTCAACTAAGGTCAATCATGGTAATCAATGTCAATCATGTTCAACTAAGGTCAATCATCGTCTAGCTTGACCAACGACGGTCAACACTCTTTAACCATCGTCTAACTCATCAACCATATTCAACCCCATCAAACCACTTCAATAGTTAATGTAACCATATTTATAACATTACATTGATGTGAGATCAACCATGGTCAACATTAATGAAACATTATTAGATCGATGTAACAACAATACATTGTGACATTAATGGTTGACCTTGGTCAACCTCGGTCAACTCTCATTCAACCTTAGTCAACCCTCTTCAATGTCAATCAACCTTGTCAACCATGATCAAACTCATAAGCCCTCCTCAACCACAGTCAACAAATCCACCCCACTTATATCAACTATCAACTAGCACAACCACATTAGTAAATATAGTTGATATACATTGATTAAAGATATTTTTCATTTTTTATAAGTCAATCGACTTACTAAAATAATATTGATGAACATATATCAAACACATGTACTAATATGATTATGTTAATATCATCCATATAAGATAACAAATTTACTCATAAAAAAATTAAAAAATGTTTTAATTGAAATGATACGAATAAGACTAGTTTTATACTTGGATCGTACAAATATAAACATAATATGTTATAGACCATTAAAACAAATAATTTCCAAAAAGCATATGACAATTCCAAATTCCAAAGTTTCAATACTTTGAACTTACAATTTTGTAAAATGTTGAGTCAATTGTGAGGGAGCTTTACATTATTGAAATTTGAATTTTTTTAAATTTAAATAATAAAAATGGTATTAAAAGTTAATTTTTTTAGATTTTATTATATTATTAAATTTGAATTTTATAAAACATTACTAACGTATATTATTTTTTTTATTATATTTTAATTTATAAAATAAATTTATAATATGTTGTATTTTTATTGGTAAGGAAAGTATAAATAATAGTAATATTAAATCTTTCTCTATAGTATTTAAATTATTTAAATTTTTGAATATATAACATAGAGTTATTCAATAAAAAAAGTATAACTATATCATAACTAGTAATTGTATCACATGTTGCAAAGGAAACGATGTAAGGTAATAGCATAGGAAAAAGTAGCATAAAAGAAAGAAATAAAAATTTTAATTGTTTTATGCAATGGAGCAATAAATATTGGTCCATTGCATTGTTCTTAGTGGTCATTGTTCCTTAACTTATGAGAATAACATATTGGAAATGATTTATTGACTCTTGCCACATGTTTGTCTTTTGCTAGTTTTAAATACATAATAAAATGCGAAGCATCACACTGGTTGGTAGATGTGTGATAACAAAGTTAGAGCAGCATGTGACACTCATATGTCTTCATCAACTTTGTAGCCAACTGATCTTAGAAGAAATAATGAAAAATCTAGTATATAAGATTATCTCCAGGTTTCCAAATCATAAGCTCAGGTTCTAACTGCTATTGAGTTACTCAAAGAAATCCACCCGCCTTACTTATTGTTCTCTAGATTTTTTTCAAGAGAGACATGGCCAATAGAAAGTGCAGCAACCTAGTCTTCTTCCTTTGAAATATTCCTTACTCTGGACAAACATATCTTGAAAACGAAACCCCACACACAGTGTTGAACCTCACAAATATTTTAGTGCACATAAAACACCACCCTAAATATTCTATACTCTTGACCATAAAAACAGAATTATGACAACACGAAGGAATTTATAAAAAAATGACTCAAAATTCACATACATTTTCTTGAATCCTTTCCTCTAAAAGGAAAAAAAAAAATCAAAAATCTCGTGTAACTCGTTTAACAATCCCATTTTACATACATCAAATCTCATCTCAGAAAGTGATTAAACATGACATAACTGAGGCATACTTGGACTTCACATACACTATGAAAGACATTACTAATCATTCTGCCAAAGGAAGAGAACTCTAATATAGTTCCAAGTGGATCAACAAGCAAGGCACATGTTGAAATTTATTGGGTATTGGAATCTAGAGAAACTGTTGTGTACTTAAATTTTCATTTTCACACACAGGTAGCATTATTAATCTCACATTTTTAGATATTGTTGGGAACTGGCATTAACTAACTAGATACAATAAATGATACGACCTATAATTGCAATACAGGGAATAAAATGACATTACAGAGAGTCCTCTAGAATTTAAAAAACTTCATCCCACATTTCAGCATCCAACACTGAGAAGAACTAGGTCTAACGGTCTAGCAGACTTGCTGGTTGTACGAGACGTCTAGCAGACTTGCTGGTTGTACGAGACATAAATATAAATTGATAGGTAATTACTTATGATTGTACGATTCCTTTGATCCTGAATTACATATATCCAACAAGCAGGAGATGAGTGCCCTCCAAAATCTATGAAACATGTGCAATCACTTTGTTGTTTTGTTGCAGCCGGATCAGGAACACTAAAGTTGCGTACTCTATAGAATATTACTGTGTCACAAGCAAAATCTCACACACCTGCTGTCAAATTTAAATTACGGTCATTCAAGTATGTGTCGTTATCTTCTTTTTTTCCTGAACGCAGATACATAGATATGTATCTTTCAGTGCTCAGTTGTCGAGATGGAAAATATTCAAACTTTACTTCATTGTACGAGGACTGTGCTAGTGAATAGTTTGATTCTACCTTCTTTGAGTCATTCTAATTAAGTGGGACATGATATTTCCAATGTTATGAAGCAAATATTTAAATCATTGATATAATAACTCATCCCTAATGATATTGGATGATATATCATCATTAATTATTTGATAAATGTGACAGAAGAGTTATGTGATTATTCTAAAACGTGTCATCAGAAAAAAGTAGTGAAATCACAAAAAAGTAGTGAAATCACAAACAATAATGATTTGATATTTGGGATATAGATTTTTTTTATTTGCTAGGTAATGTGAGCCTTGAGGTGATTGGCATGCGTCAGTGTGGTTTGAGTAGAGTTGCAACTCAAGGGAATCTAAGCTTCAAGGGCCTCAATCACACCAACCAACGCTTAGCATGACTAGATTTTTTCCTATGGAATTTCGAACTGGTGACCTTTCCACAAAGGAGTGCCTTCACAGAACAACCTGCCACCATTTTCTCTACCATGGACTATCTAAAACACAGTTTAATTCTTTTATATTTTGGAGTTTTTTCTAATATATTTTATTGTAAATTTTATTAAACAAACAAAATTAAAATATTCCAAAAAAATTTCAAATTACTAAATTATTATTTATATAATTAAAAATATATTTGAAATAACCAAATATCACAATTTAACCTATAATTTTATTACCAAATTTCAACCCAAAAAACAAAACTTAAAATATAAAACTCCAACATCACTTAGATATAAACATGTTTTTGAGATTTTCTCTACACGTTTTTAAAATGCTAAATTAGATATAAACATGTTTTGGGATTGTGTCTACACATTTTTAAAAATGGTGACATAAACATGCTTTGAGCGGTTCTCTACAAAGTTTTTAAAATGTTGACAACATTATGAGTAGTAGTGGTTCATAATAGTATTATTTTGAGTGAGATACAACTAAAATACATGTGCATAGTAGTGGAAAACTTTTTAATTTTGTATACTCAGTTGATCATCATCATATGGTGAAACAAAGTGTTATTTTGATGTGAATAAAGGAAACGTGAGAGAGCCATAATTTTTGTTAAGAAATTTTACTTTAAAAATTAAGCAAGTTTGATATATAATTAGAAAGCTAAAGGAAATCCATTTTATGTACATTTAGAAAAAGAATTATATATGATATGAACATTTACCTGTATTTAGACAAAAATTTATATATGATAAACACATTTCCTTATGTTACAGGGCACCTATTTAACTGTGAGGACAAACAATGAAATTAAAGGAGTTAGTTTGCAATACATTTCATCATTATAGCATTCCTCTAATCAATTAATTACCCATTTCACTGCAAGGACAAACAATGAAATTAAATGAGTTAGTTTGCAATACATTTCATCATTATAGCATTCCTCTGATCAATTAATTACAACATGTACAGACAACTTTCATTATAAATTTCACTGCAAGGACAAACAATGAAATTAAATGAGTTAGTTTGCAATACATTTCATCATTATAGCATTCCTCTGATCAATTAATTACAACATGTACTGACAACTTTCATTATAAATGATAATAGTATGAATGTTTTTTACTTCTTTGAGATCTTGTACAACAGAAGCTAAACCAACAATATTGGTAACTAGCTACCAAGACATTTGTTGCTGAAAATTCACCCATGACATTTTTTACTCTAAAGTTACTCTAACTGCTCAGAGATATGCTACTCAAAATTCACCCACGACACTTGCTATTGTGACCATTCACAAATATGAGCGCCCAAGCTCTATGAATGTTCCCTGCTTAGAGATGACCATCACAGCTTCAGAACTTGATACTGTCTTGTTATAAATGGCCTTGAGTTCAATTAATTAGCTCATTGCACAAAAATTTGTTCTAAGGCTGAAACTTGTTGTATCTGCACTTATATTTCCAGGCTGTTACAGTAATTATGATATCCATCCAGCAACGAAGACATCATTAAATCATTTTACATAAAAAAATGTTCAAGGCTGAAATGTTTTGTTTCTGCACTCACATTTCCGCAGTTACATTTCCATGCTAAGTTATAGTAATTATGTTGTCCATCCAGCAACTGAGGCATCATTTTCTTCTTGCTGCTATAGTAATATCCATCATGACTAAGAGGATCTCGAGGATGTGGATGAATTGTTAGGGAAGTTGTTCAAGATGTGCATCCCATGCATTTATTCATGCAATTTGGGGGTTTGGATCCCATCAGGTTGCTTTCTAGTTCTAGATTTGCATCTTCCTTCTAATCATACCAATCCCAAAACAGTGAGCTAAGGAGCAATTATCTAATAACATCAAATAAAAAAAAGTATATTTTTATGTCTACTTTTCCCAAATGCTTCAACAAAACAATTACAATGAAATTTGTAAAAATAAATCCAAAGTTATTCATGATAAGGGAGCCATATCCGTGAAATTTTACTGTTGTTATATCTTCATCATGTTCAATTTCTAAAAGCAAGTGTCATTAAACGTGGCCAGTGAGTTGTACGAATAGAGGATGGACTGTCCATTACAGGGTTATATGGTGTAAACAACATCTCACTTCTGGATAAGTGATATATGCTCATGGCCGAGCTATTGCAAATCATTTAAAAAAAAAAAATCCAAAATCTTAGATGCATCACTGAGATATCAAGAAGCATTTAAAAAAATCAAAATTTATAATCTTGAATGCTTAAATGCACATACCGTGCTGCTTCGATCAACTCAGTCATACGCTTAGTCAATATTATTAAGAGGTTCCTCTATCATGGATCTTGGTAAATAATAAAATTGTTTCGAAACAACCTTGGATAGTTCTCAGTGTGACTCTGTCCTTCTAGTTATGCCAATTCTAGTGCATGACCAATACAGATTCCTGATTGATAGTGTAAATCTTAAATTAATATTTGCAGTCAAATGATAATAGCAACTTACCCAAGCAATTTAATAATTAATCAAAGAATTTTGAATGTTGTACCCATTAGTTGCCTAGGTCTCCATTACCGCCCTAATCAATTGTAATCGCCCAACAAAGTCTCAATCGCTCCATCCACCCCTAATAAGCTATGCTGAGTTTGTCGGTGTGTCCATCACCCTCAACCTATGATGTGTATCACATATGAAATAGATCATGTTGGAATACAAATGCATCTACCTTTGTTGCTGAAACTACCTTGGTTTCTTTGGGCACAAGATCTGGCTGGATCCCAAACTCATTATGGCACTTTAACCATAATTGACAAATTTGAAAGGACCGTAGGAAAATTGTTGTGAGAATGTTTATTTCTTCTACAACCATTTGCAACAAAACAGAGGACTTAGTAGCAGAAACCAAATTGGGCAAGATGAGTTCCTCTGCAGCATCGCCATAAAGAAGAAATGATTGTGAAAAACTAAACAATGACAATGTTGGCTACTCTCAACCTTCTACCCTTACCTGAACACCATCAACAACACATCAATCACCAACATCAAAGGGATGCATAACAAACACAAACACAATTTCTTAAAGAAATGTTTTACGAGTATTCCTAAATATGAAGCCTACTAATACTAGTTGAGATGATACCACCAAAATGACATGGGATGTGGAAATCCTCGGAACAAGTAAAATGAGGATCATCGTGACTATAATGACAATCGCATTGGCAATTTGGTGCAGTTGTTATACAGCTGTTTTGGTGTCATTCAAAGAATGGGCCAACGATTTCTTTTCTAGATCAAAATTCACCTGAAATATAAGCCCAATTGTGAGAGGTCTAAGACATATTGATATGGTGGCAATCCTAGAATTGTAAATGTAAAACAACAAACTAATTTATATCTTTACTTTAATTTTTTCAGTTCAAGAAACTCTAGAGAAGGATAATGCTAGAGTCATTTGGGAATGTTGACAGCATCAAATTCATGGAAGCATACATTACAATTAAGAAAAGTATAGGAACTAAGGATAAGAGTTAAAAATGCATACCACCAAATTCTTCAAAGACTTCTTTTTCTTTTCTTTTCCTTTTTTTTTTTTTTTTAATATCTTGCCAATCTCAATTGTTCCTTCAAATTGTGGAAATATTGGTTCCACCTCACTCTTTTTCAAGAACCTTAGAAGGCTTCCTTCCTCTATATACATGTAAAATATTAGAAATAAACCAATATTTTTAGTACTCTAACAAAAAAACACAGAGGTCATGCAAGATGAAGAATAACTAGGATGAGAGTTCGGGGTTGGAAGAATAATGCCATACACGACAACTAGAATAAACCTGCATAAAAAGTATAAATTATAAGTTAGGGTTTGCATGACAGAGCGAGGGTTAACATAAAAGCCCTCAATTTTGCTCAAAGACCCTAAAAATACGAATATCAAGGAAACCAATAGCCTGGTCACATAGGCCAACACCTTACGAATCTTGGTGGAGCGCTCAACCTGGGGATCAAACAGTAGACTCCATGCCAGAATAAGAGAAACGAGCCAAATACAATCATGCACGCTCTTTCTGAGTCCATAAACAAAGTAAACAACCCTCTTCCTGAGAATACATTTCATTATTATAGCATTCCTCTGATCAATTAATTACAACATGTACAAACAACTTACATTATAATATAAATAATATTAGTATGAATGTTTTTTCCTGCACGCTCTTTCTAAGTCCATAGACAAAGTAAAGAACCTTCTTCCCGAGAATACATTTCATCATTATAGAATTCCTCTGATCAATTAATTACAACATGTACAAACAACTTTCATTACAATATAAATGATAGTAGTATGAATGTTTTTTCCTTCTTTGAGATCTGGTACAATAGAAGCTAAACAAATAATATTGGTAACTAGCTACCAAGACATATGTTGATGAAAATTCACCCATGACACTTGTTACTCTAATTTCTCAAAGATATGCTACTCAAAATTCACCCATGACACTTCCTACTATGACCTCTCACAGATATGAGTTCCCAAGCTCTATGAATGTTCATTACTTAGAGATGACCATCACAGGTTCATAACTTGATACTAGCTTGTTATAAATGGCCTTGAGTTCAAGGAATTGAGAATTAATCAACTCGTTGCATAATTGTAAAATATGGAATCCCATTAGAAAGAAACCAATAATTTTAGTATTCAACAACAAAACACCAAAGAGATCTACAAGATGAAGAAAAACTATGATGTATATACTAACTAGTGTTCTGAATTGGAAGAATAGTGCCATACCCAACAGCTGACATAACCCTGCATAAAAAGTATAAATTATAAGTTAGGGTTTGCACACATAGCGATGGCTAACATAAAATCCCTCAATTTTGCTTAAAAGACTTTGAAAATACGATTATCAAGGTAGCTAATAGCCTGGTCACATAGGTCAACAACTTATGCCTCTAGGTGGAGCACTCAACCTAGGGAATCAAATACAATCTTGTATGCCCTTTCTGAGTCCATAGACAAAGTAAAGAACCCTCTTCATGAGAATGAAGTTTCTTTTGACAAACATCATAAAACACCATTTCCAAATCTCCAACCCCAGGACCGTACAATGCTATGGGTAGTCCACTGTGAAGCTTAAAATCAACATTCCCACCAGCACAATTAAGGGGAAGAAGCTCTGTTAGGCAATCATTTCAACAAAAGATTGGCGCTCCCTTCAACAACATTCAACGGACTCTGTCGAGCTTCAACAAATCTTGATTTTGGTTTTGAGTACATCAATCTAGACAACCTAGGAACTATGCCCCTCCTTATTTTTTATTCTTCTACTGCTAATCCTTGATTTTCCGGACTCCCTAAATTTCCAAACATCATCAAATACCATCAAACACCATTTACAAATTGTTGAAAAATGGCAACAAGAAATGCTAAAAATAGCAATTTGGGTACCGGTGTTGGATTGAGCAACAGGGAATGAAAAATGGAAGTGCTAAAAATAGCATTCTATTTTTAGCAGTTCAGGATGGATTCCTTTTTTTAGTCAGTCCCTGGACTAAACATTGGAATTAAAATTCGAATTTGAACTTAACAACTGTTTGAAAATAGATTAATTAATTCTCCATGAGTTAATTAGTTGTGAAAAATCAAACATGAAGTCTATGTGAGGACATGCAACAGTTTCTCTATTAATTAAGGAATTTATCCATCAATTAAAGAGATAAGGATGAGTTCTATATTGAGTAGTAATTAGTTGGCTTAGTTAACTGAGTCAAGTCCAGTTATATTTGATTTAAACAATTTGTTTAAATTAAGTAAGTTCAGTGTGTTAATGCATGCTTGCATATAACTGTTGCACTTCAGATAACTGAATATTCTCTCATGAATAACTCATGCATGTCAGTTCAAACAGAGACCCAGTTGAGATCAAAGAAGGGACAGTGTACTATCAAGTTGGATGAATATTTTTCCTATAAAGGAAGCTCATCCATGATGAGGATTTATCTCCTTTAGGACTGCGTAGTTGGATCAGAGGTTAGTGAGGGTGTGAAGAGGCCAATTCACACAAGTGGCTGCACTGGACCCCAATCAAAATTGCGTAACGAAATAGGAGGCTTGGAGGGCAGATCAGGAGGTTTGAGAGAGGCCTTTGACTGTCTATGACTAGCAAAGGTATTGCAGAGAGAGCAAGATAACTTTTGAGCTGATTCTTTTTGTAATACTGGCTATATTTCCACTTGTATGATAATACAGAGTTGGGGTTTTAGGCTGAGGCTTTCCCCGGGTAAATTCTTCTTTGTTATGTGTGACTGATTTCTCCATATTAGTTATATGTGTTCTTATTGATGTTGCTCATGTTCAATTAAGCCTTCGCTAAATTGTTTGTGGAAGTAGATCAAGTGTTTTGCTTTAGTACATTGCATTACCAGGTGATCTACAGTGGGAGTTTCTACATGGTATCAGAGCTAGCTAATTTGTAGAATTTGTACATGGTATCGGAGAAAAGGTGATCAAAGCGGAGAACAATATACTAGAGGAGATTTTGAAGTTTTGAGTTTTGTGCCACAAGTTTTCAAAGAAGATGTGAAAATTTTTGTTTGAAGTTTTCATAAATAAATAGCAAATCTATATTCCTTGCGGAAAAATACCAAAAAAAAAAAAAATCAGCTGAATCGGAGTTTGGATGAGGGAGATATCGTTGATTAAAAATCAGCTCTTTTTCTAGAAAATTTCGTGATGGCGGGAAATATGAAACAGATTGGTGTGCTAGCCAAGAACCTGTATGCACTTGAGGTACAAGATGCATGCAAAGCCTTGAGGAGCAAGGCAAAGGTTAGATACTTGGTGGTTGAGAGGGAGAGTAAATTACCTCTCAACATGCAGCCACAGAAAAAGTCTCAGACGATTGTTGAGGAGCCACAATTGGTGAAGCAGCTTCAGGAGGTTGTGGAGCAGCCACAACTATAGATGCTAAGAGGAGATCGAGTAGAGACATCTACTCATGCAGAGACCTCCAATAGGGGGGAACTTCGAGCCAGGTGGGCAGAGGGATCACATGCAACCATACCTCCAGGTAGGAGGTGGGGCGATGTGGAGTGATCGTCCCAAGGAGGAGGGGCAGGATCCTTGAGGTACCCAACCTCTTTGATTCAACTTTTCTACAGGAGCCCCGAAGAGGAGTAGCAGGACTGACTGATTGGGTAGAGACGATGCAGATGGAGCGGCAGAGAGAGCTACAGTGTAGGAGTCCCAAGACTGTGTAGAGTTAGCAGGCTGCAACAATGCGAGAGGCACAGGAGTGTTGCACTAGTGCAAGATGGCACAGAGAGGTGTGCAACGGTGCGAGATGCATGAAGTGTTGTAGCAGCTCAGAGGTTAGAGAGGGAGCACTTGTTAGCAGCAGGTAGAGCTTCAACATCAAAGTATGTTTCTAGCTCAACAGAGAGGTTAGTTGGGAGTTTTTTTTGTTCCGAGAGTTGCTGGAGCAACCACACTTGGTAGAAGTGTTGCATGAAAAACATTCCAGAGGTACAGGGTCGAGTTCGAGTTGAATGCCTTTCTTGTTGAGAGGGAGTGTTGAAAAATGGCAACAAGAAATGCTAAAAATAGAAGTGTTAAAAATAGCAGTTTGGGTACCAGTGCTGGATTGGGCAACAGAGAATGAAAAATGGAAGTGCTAAAAATAGAATTCTATTTTTAGCAATTCAGGATGGATTCCTATTTTTAGTCAGTCCTTGGACTAAACATAGGAAGTAAAATTCAATTTTGAACTTCACAACTATTTGAAAATAAATTAATTAATTCTCCATGAGTTAATTAGTTGTGAAAAATCAAACATGAAGTATATGTGAGGACATGCAACAGTTTCTCCATTAATTGAGGAATTTATCCATCAATTAAAGAGATAAGGATGAGTTCTATATTGAATAGTAATTAGTTGGCTCAGTTAACTGAATCAAGCTCTGTTATATTTGATTTAAACAGTTTGTTTAAATTAAGTAAGTTCAGTTAGTTAATGCATGCTTGCATATAACTGCTGCACTTCAGATAACTGAATATTCTCTCATGAATAACTCATGCATGTTCAGTTCAGACAGAGACCCAGTTGAGATCAAAGAAGGGACAATGTATTATCAGTTGGAATGAATATTTTTTCCTATAAAGGAAGCTCATCCATGATGAGGATTTATCTCCTTTAGGACTGCGTAGTTGGATCAGAGGTTAGTGAGTGTGTGAAGAGGCCAATTCACACAAGTGGCTGCATTGGACCCCAATCAAAATTGCGCAAAGAAATAGGAGGCTTGGAGGGCAAATCAGGAGGTTTGAGATAGGCCTTTGACTGTCTATGAGCAGCAAAGGTATTGCAGAGAGAGCAGGATAGATTTTGAGCTGATTCTTTTTGTAATATTGGCTATATTTCCACTTGTATGATAATATAGAGTTGGGTTTTTACGCTGAGGCTTTCCCCGGGTAAATTCTTTTGTGTTATGTGTGATTGATTTCTCCATATCAGTTATATGTGTTCTTATTGATGTTGCTCATGTTCGATTAAGCTTCCGCTAAATTGTTTGTAGAAGTAGATCAAGTGTTTTGCTTTAGTACATTGCATTACCGGGTGATCTACAGTGGGAATTTCTACACAAATCTCCAACCCCAGGACCATGTGATGCTCCAGCCAACCCACTGTCAAGCTCGGAATCAGCATTCCCACCATCACAATGAAGGGGAAGAAGCTTTGTCAAGTGATCTTTTCAACAAAGGATTGGTGCTCACTTCAACAACATTCAACGAAATCTGTCAAGCTTCGAAAAATCTTGATTTTGGTTTTGAGTAATCAATCTAGACAACATACGAACTGTGATCCTCCTTATCTCTATCTTTGCTTTTTCTTCTGCCAATCTTTGTTTTTTCACGCTCCACGAAGTCTTACTTCACAGTTCCATTTCATCTCCACTTGTTTTTGTGCGGCATTGTCATCTCTGCGTGTTTTTTAGACGCAATAATTAGGGTTTAATAACCTTCATTCCAACTACATTCTCCTCCTTTGATGATCATCCAAGGGCTAAGCATTTTTCAATCGTCTAACATATAATCCAATGACCCAAAGTAATGACAAGTGGTCAAAAGGGAAGTTCTTCTCAAAGGGAACGTCTTACGGCGTAAATAAAAAACATATATATTAATGGTAAATGTAACATAGTAAATTTAAATTTTGAATATTATAATCATTTAGAAGATGGAGTTTGTAAATGGTTTTTTTAATGTAAATATTGTTTTGAAATGGTTGTGTAATATTTTTAAATTGGGTTAAATATTCTCTTCTTATTAACTTTATATATCTCAAGTATTTTTATAAAATAAGAGATACTTTCATAAAAACTTTTAAGTTCTATATGTGACCTCTAATAAAGTACTAAAAATTTTCTTTTCGGAGATGCAACTTTATGTACTAATAATTTTAGCATTTTCATTCACAAGAGTTTGCATCTTGGAAATCCATTCCTTTAGTAGAATATTGCACTCTTTGTAGAGACATAATGGGTTGCACAATTAAGTATATAGATAGTGAATAACATTTATTAATGGAGATAAAGTGTTAATGGGTCCATCGGTAGTTATTAGCTTATGTTATTTTTATGGAGCAAATTCTATAAATTCAACTTGACCAAGTCACCTTACTCATATAGAACATACTTAACTTCTATGGTCCATAGTCCCATTAATAGTGTAGGTGAATACAAAGTGCATATTGGCTATACATAATGCATTGATTTGGATAGGATCATTATATTTTTTTTCATCCATCTTGATGCTTTTAGAATGGAAAAAGTGGGAATCAACTCAAGGGACCGTTTTCATTGACATGACCTTGTTTGGCAAAGCAAGGTTTGAAACCTTCTAGGAGCATTTTGAGGCATCAAACGACAATTTTCAAAGGTAAATTATTTTCGGTTTAACATGACACTTTTTCATGCTCTTCTATACACAAAGATCTTTCCAATGGCACAAAAATCACGTCAATTAGAATCCGTAGGTGAAATTTATGCCACTCAGAAGTTGACCTTCCTGTTTTCACCACCATAATTCGAGAGGATGCCACATTAGCCCCCATTATTCATGGAAAAGGGGCTAGCCACGTAAATATGATGTAGAAGACTCTATAAGAGTCTATATTGTAACTTTATTTAAGAGTTGAGGTTGCCAAACCTAACCGCTAGTGGGCGATTAGGGTGTGTTATAACCGGGTTACTAAGAGGAAAAGGGATTTCATTCTTTCAAGTTCATTTGTTCCATAGCTTAGCAAAAATAGCCAAGAGAGATAGGAGATAGAGAACACAAAGAGGATTTGTGTATTGAAGGAGCTCACGAGCCACAGACCATACTCCTTTGTACTCGTAGCTATATTTCCTTCTAGAGAAAAAAATAGAAACGACCTCACCTTCCAACTAGATTTTTCTCCCATCAAATATGTGTGTGAGATTTTATTTTGTCGTTCTCTATTTTGTAGATCACGCATACAAATTATTCTAAATACCAAATTCTTTTCAAGTTATTTATATTCCCATATGATTTAGGATTTTAGATCTAATGCACTTTAAGAAAAATAACTCTAAATAGTCAACAAAATGAATGTAAATAAAAAAATAAACAAAACAAAGTCAAACAACCTTATTAGTTAGTAAATATATCCATTTTTGAAACGAAAAAAACTTAATAATCACATAATTAAAACTTCACATAGCTATAGATATTTATACACAAAAATGTCTAATATACTAATGATGCACACACAATTAGATATGCATACATGCCCCTTAAATTGTAGTTGTTATTTCTACGGTCAATTAAATTCTTAAAAAAAATATTGCTTTTCAAAAATCCAAATTCCAGCCGCCGTAGCGATCACAGCCTTGTCTACGGGAAATCATCATCGGTTTAACAGAAATTTACTTAATTTAATGTTCACCATTTTCTAAGATGTGTAATGATCGCTTATACACATCTATTCAAATATTATTCTATCACTTCTCTTAATACATTAACTATATACTTACAAGTTATCATATAGGAAACTACATTACTGAAAGCGTATCCTTAGTGGGATGACGTGACGCGTCAAGCCAGCAAGAGGAAGGGCTTTCTTTGGGCAGACGCATCTATCGATGGTACCACTACGGGGAAGCTTCGATGTGGAAAGACAGTTGCCATCGATGAAGGAAGCCTCCCTATTATTAACGCCGACAAGGCGAGCGCTTGCAACGTTCCATTCATAGATGCATGGGACCCAACTAAAACCCTTCCTCTTGCTCGCCTTTTCTTTGACTAAAGAAACGTAACAAGGATTACATCCTGTTTCACCGCAGAGACAGAGTGGTGTTTCGTGTATTACAGATTGTAATTCACATCTGCGTGGCGGACTCGCGTACAGGGGCTATTCACCGACGAGACAACTGGAATTCGGATTTGATTTCGGCGTTTTAGTGCAATATAAATGCTCACATTAGAGCGCTATCTTCCACAGTATCCAAGTTCTGACGATATCCAAGTGAGACATTCAATTAAATTGTAACCACAGAGAGGGCAAACCACTCAAAGGGGGAATTTTTTACTGCTGCTTGCGGTTTTCCAAGACATCAACCACCAACATCAACAGTAGCAGCAGAATGCGTAATTTGTGAACATGGCCTGCCTTGTAGCAGGGAATTCTCCCTCGCTCTTGGGTTCCTGCAGGTCCCCTTCTATACGCGATTCTTATATTGAAATCTGGACAGGCTCCCGTTGGAATCATGGTTTCCAAACGCCCAGGACTAGCGACGTCCAGGCCAGTTTTGTGGGTTCTGGGCTGACTAACAGAAATGACAATCTGCCGTGGAGCGAGAGCGGGAAGAACCTGGTCATTAGAGCGGTCTCTCTCTGTGTCAGTGTACCGGAGGAGAATGGTTCGATTGCCCACAAGTGCCCTTTGCCTCCACTAAACAGGAAACGCCCACAGAGGCTGGATATTCCGCCCCAATTGCCCGGCATAAATGCGCTGTTCTCAGCAGTAGAGCAGGCGATGGAGGTCAATGTGGAGGGCCTTCATTATGCGGTTTCGAGCAAAAAGGGTCGGCGAGAATTGATGGAGGACACCCACAAGGCCATTCTCAATGTTCATGGTGATCCCAAACAGGCCTTCTTCGGCGTCTTCGATGGCCATAGCAGTCGGAAAGCTTCAGATTTCGCTGCCAACAATATTGGGCAGAATATTGTGGATGTTATCCTGTCCTTGGGAGATGAAACAAAGAACATTCTCGAAGAGGGTGTTAGGGCTGGGTACCTAGAAACAGATGCAGAGTTTTTGAAGCAGGATGTTGGCGGCGGTACTGCCTGTGTAACTGCTCTGATTATTGATGGCAGGTTAGTGGTTTCCAATGTTGGGGATTGTCGATGGCAGGTTAGTGGTTTCCAATGTTGGGGATTGTCGAGCAGTTATTAGCAGAAACGGTGCTTCTGAAGCCCTCACATGTGATCATCTAGCTGGAAGGGAGGACGAGCGACAACGGATAGAGAATTTGGGCGGAATTGTGGACCTCCGCCACGGCGTTCGGCGAGTTCAGGGGTCTCTAGCTGTATCTAGGGCCATAGGTGATTGGCACATGAAACAATGGGTAACTGCTGAACAAAAGACTAGAAAGATTGAAATAACATCTGATTGCGAGTTTTTAATTTTGGCCTCAGATGGGTTGTGGAATATGGTCAGTAATCAAGAAGCAGTGGATATTGCCAGGCCTTACTGCCTTGAGAAACAGCCTAATTTGACACCATTGGGAGGCGACCCTATAGCTGCTTGCAAAAAGCTTGTAGAAGTCGTGGTAACCAGAAAATCAGGAGATGATATTAGTGTGATGATAGTACAACTCAGACATTTTTGCAAGACATAGAATTAGAGTGGGCGATGTGAGGGATGACTGCCATCAAAAGAAGTCTGGATAACAACCCAGAGTTGGATTCTAAAATGAGTCCACCCAATTTTTTGATTACCAAGTAGTGGGAAGCACGAATTCTCCAATTTTATTTTTATTTTTAAATGTATAAACACTCTCGTTTTATACAACTTAACAGGGCCAATGATTCTTTTTCACCATTCTTCTTTCATTCAATTTCAATTATCACATTCGTGTTGCCGCTGCATTTGCTATATAGGTTTAACCTCACATTTACTCATGTGACCAAGCTATATGTAATCGGTCTTCACAAGATTATGAACTTTCCCACAGATTATAGGTTTTGATGGTTTAAAGGAAGAGACAGTGGAACCTTCGGTTCGTCCTTAAAATGGAGGAACAGACAGGATTGTTATATATGTAGATCTGATACACAATTTAGCAGGGCTAGTTGAACATATTTCGTAGAAAGGAACGCCATGAAACATCCTTAATCAATCAATGGCAGTATACACACATGCAGGAGCAATAATAGAGGGTAACTAATTATATTGACAAAATAGTCGTGGAAGTACAGGGAAAAGAGAGGTGCAGAGATTTGAGATTCTTTCTTGTTGTCGTAGGTTTCATTAAAAGAGATTAAATAAAAAACAAAATTGAAATCATTTTATATCATTATTTTAGATACAAAATTAGATGTGGAAATATGTAACCAACATAACATAAACTGAGGACAATTAGTTAGGGTGATTGTAAATTCTGTACATGCAATAGACAAACATGTAATCAACATAAACTATGAGCTCATGAGAATCAGTTAGCCGTGCAGAGTAACGGTGATTCTATTGATTTTAGTCACTCGAATGAACGCCATACATAAATAAGTTTCGCTCAAATATCTAATTTGATTCGTTCAAATATCGAATTTGATAAATAAAAGATGGGCTGCACGACAGCTTGTCCCTGCCTAAGGGGGAGCAAGGAAAGGGCAGCTAGTCCCTGCCTTAAGGGGCAGCCAGGAAAGGAGCAATGGTAGTTGAGTGGGCGAGTTGAGCAATGAGATGAGTATTTTGTAAGTAACATTGCAGTAATGAGTTGACTACTAGAATATTACATTTGCATATAGTGATTACAGAAAAATTGTTAAAGCTTACTAGAAAAGCTCTTACTCTATCAGCCCCAAGGGATAGCTCAAATGGTCGAGTTCTCGTTGCTAATCACTTTCCTAGTTGGGAGGTCACGGGGTCAAATCTCCTCGACGCCCTCGGGGTTAGGCCTGTTAAGATTGGCCTACGGGGAGATCCCTTCCGGTGGAACTACCCCGATATTTACCGTTCCACCCCGATATTTCAACTTAAATAAAAAGCTCTCATTCTATCTATAGAATTACAGAAATAAAGACAAAGATGGAACTAGGCCTGTTAAGATTGGCCTACGGGGGTGGAACTACCCCGATATTTACCGTTCCACCCCGATATTTCAACTTAAATAAAAAGCTCTCATTCTATCTATAGAATTACAGAAATAAAGACAAAGATGGAACTAGGCCTGTTAAGATTGGCCTACGGGGAGAGGTGGAACTACCCCGATATTTACCGTTCCACCCCGATATTTCAACTTAAATAAAAAGCTCTCATTCTATCTATAGAATTACAGAAATAAAGACAAAGATGGAACTAGGCCTGTTAAGATTGGCCTACGGGGGTGGAACTACCCCGATATTTACCGTTCCACCCCGATATTTCAACTTAAATAAAAAGCTCTCATTCTATCTATAGAATTACAGAAATAAAGACAAAGATGGAACTAGGCCTGTTAAGATTGGCCTACGGGGGTGGAACTACCCCGATATTTACCGTTCCACCCCGATATTTCAACTTAAATAAAAAGCTCTCATTCTATCTATAGAATTACAGAAATAAAGACAAAGATGGAACTAGGCCTGTTAAGATTGGCCTACGGGGAGATCCCTTCCGGTGGAACTACCCCGATATTTACCGTTCCACCCCGATATTTCAACTTAAATAAAAAGCTTTCATTCTATCTATAGAATTACAGAAATAAAGACAAAGATGGAACTAGGCCTGTTAAGATTGGCCTATGGGGGGTGGAACTACCCCGATATTTACCGTTCCACCCCGATATTTCAACTTAAATAAAAAGCTCTCATTCTATCTATAGAATTACAGAAATAAAGACAAAGATGGAACTAGGCCTGTTAAGATTGGCCTACGGGGAGATCCCTTCCGGTGGAACTACCCTGATATTTCAACTTAAATAAAAAGCTCTCATTCTATCTATAGAATTACAGAAATAAAGACAAAGATGGAACTACCCCGATATTTACCATGAATGTAGCGGCCACTCAGTGACCGTGAACCACAACTTAAATAAAAAGCTCTCATTCTATCAATAGAATTACAGAAATAAAGACAAAGATGAAGCTCTGAACCACAACTTAAAAAAAAAGCTCTCATTCTATCAATAGAATTACAGAAATAAAGACAAAGATGAAACTCTAAACCACAACTTAAAAGAAAAGCTCTCATTCTATCAATAGAATTACAGAAATAAAGACAAAGATGAAGCTCTGAACCACAACTTAAAAAAAAAGCTCTCATTCTATCAATAGAATTACAGAAATAAAAACAAAGATGAAGCTCTGAACCACAACTTAGAAAACAAGCTCTCATTCTATCAATAGAATTACAGAAATAAAGACAAAGATGAAGCTCTAAACCACAACTTAAAAGAAAAGCTCTCATTCTATCAATAGAATTACAGAAATAAAAACAAAGATGAAGCTCTGAACCACAGCTTAGAAAATAAGCTCTCATTCTATCAATAGAATTACAGAAATAAAGACAAAGATGAAGCTCGGACCCGCTTTAAAAAAAAAGCTCTCATTCTATCAATAGAATTACAGAAATAAAGACAAAGATGAATCTCGGAACCACAGCTTAAAAAAAAAGCTCTCATTCTATCAATAGAATTACAGAAATAAAGATAAAGATGAAGCAAGCTCGGACTCGCTTAAAAAAAAAGCTCTTATTCTATCAATAGAATTACAGAAATAAAGACAACCTCTTCGGGTGGAAAGCTTTCATTCTATCAATAGAATTACATAAATAAAGACAATCTTTTCGGGTGGAACTGCCCCGATATTTACTATGGATGTAGCGGCCACTCAGTGACCGTGAACCACAGCTTAAAAAAAAAGCTCTCATTCTATCAATAGAATTACAGAAATAAAGACAAAGATGAAGCTCGGACCCACTTAAGAAAAAAGCTCTGATTCTATCAATAGAATTACAGAAATAAAAACAAAGATGAAACTCGGACCCAACCGGAATAGTGATCAATGTCGCATTTGAAATTTAGCATTATTGGAAGCTTAATGCTCGACAGGGTGTTGTTGAACCCAAACATGCTTCTAAGCCTTTCACTAAAAGCTTAAAGATAAATTCTCTAAATACTGCAAAATTTTACTGTGCTCTTGAAGTGCGCACACATGATGGCTAACGTTCATGTGCCCAGCTTCTATAGTACAAGCAGCCCTTCCAGCAGCCCTTCCAGCCGGTCTCTGAAAGGTGGTAAAAGGACAGGTGGTGAGTTGGTAGTAGTAGGTAAACCTACCTTCCATCCAAGATAAGCTATTGGTCCTCCCTACAGTTCCGTTTTTCAAGTCTTTATCTCTACATCAATATTACACAGAGGTAAAATACTTCAAAACAGAGCATACCCAACCATTATGAAAAAAATAATCGACAGAAGGAAGCTACTTCCAAAGGCAAAGAAACTTTAAAAGAGTACCTGTGCTTGCATGAGAAGTCCATGTGGGGGCAATTGAAACTACTGCTAAAGCTCATTTTGATCTTCCAAAAGAAGAATACTAAGCTGCAACACTTTGTAGCAGAATGAGCAACTATTTAGATAAATTGTTAAGCTAAGTGGAAATGTTCACAACCATCTAACGAGAATAATAATACCATTTTTCTCTTGACACTGATTTATCTTTTGATGGTAGCTATTGATATTATGTGCTGTAAGTTAAACGACACATAATATAAAGGATGTGCTGTAAGTTAAACATTACACAAATATTATAAATGCCTAACTTATTACAAAGCTTTGATCATTCAAGTAGTTATGCATATAATTCTAGCTGTAGGTAGATTATGCCACACACACCTTGAAATGAATTGCTGTAAGGAGTCACTTCCATGACCATTCCTCTGGCCACATACGATGGTTGTGGCTAATTAGTCAAGCGTGCAGAATTTAAACAGAGCACCACGTAAGGAAATGATTTGATGACATTAGAATGTGAATTATATGTTTATATAATGGATCTTTGTTGTATGTAAAGCATACATCATCAAGCATTGAGGATGTTTGGCTGTAGAATTCTATTGCACGGTGCACCAATCTCTCTTTCTAAGAGCTTCTAATGGAGGGAGGCCGATCAAACAGTACATCAGCTAATACATAAGCTGGAAGCTTCAAACTTTTGGCAATGTCATGTAATATTGACAATATCATGTGATAGTGCTCTCAAGTAATGTCTTTGTCATTACTGCTAAGGATTGGAGAGTCCAGTATGTATTGTTCTCTTAAAATAGTGTTTGTACAAGAGTCCCATGCACAAACTAGTGGGGAAAAGGTGGCTTTTAAGCCAGTTGTAGTTATTACAAGTTAAAAGCACAAAATTTCTTTCAAAAGAATAGATAACACCAAACAATGATTATAGGTTGAAAGGTGTCCCCTATGTTAATAAATCAGAGAGTGTGGACAAGAAATTACTATAGCATTTTCATGCATTTCTTTTATTATTTAGTGCAATAACATAATTGTTAAAAAAGTTTGTATGTATGTATTATTTATAATTCAGAGATTAGAAATGAAAATAATAAAAATTGTTTCATGCCTTTGTTGTTCTGCAAAATAAATAACTAAAATATCATTATATTTGATTTGAAGAAAACTAATTGAAATATCATTAAAAGTACATCAAGATAAGAATTACCTAAAGAATATTAGGCTAGAGAATATTAAGCATTTCAATCAAAGGCGGAAAAAAACATATGGAATGAAAAAAATGAAGTGTGCTTCATTTCAACGAAGCAACTCTTTGAAAGCAGAGAAGCAATTCACCTTTCAGGACCAACCAAGTTAAAGCCTTTTGGAAGCAACTCTAAGAAGCATTGAACTTTCAATAGAGACTCTAATTATGCAATTTAATTTTATTTAAAATTGGTAACAAAAAGAAAAGTTTCATTTAGAATACTTGACATAAGGGCTAATAAACAATGGACTGTAATTTTACTTTAATATTAGGGAAGACAATGTTTACACAAGCCAATAATTTCAATGATTTTGCAACAAACTTTTCCAAAATTTAATTTGATAACATAAATAATTGTTTATCATCATTACTTGGGTCATCGACAGATCAACTGAGAAACCGTCACTCCCAACAGTCTCTTAGGTGAGAGAACCATTGCTCATAGATCATAATCAAATGTGCAAAGTCCTGCCAACGGAGATAAATAAGCGAAACTAAATGAACATAAGTGAAAATTCTTATATGGGACAATAATAATTTTTTTTGGAATGGACCAGGATGGCATGTTTTATATAAAGGAAGAAAGTGAATTAGTGAATCACTCATTTGTCCTTTCTCAAAGCTGGTCTGTTTTGAGCATTGGCATCTTGATAAACGTATTTCCATTCATAGATTTTTGCCCTGCTTTGTTTTGTGGGTTTAGGGTTAATTATTAATAATCATTTAGTTTAGAATTTAATTAAAAAATACACATGGCATTACTAAACGTTTTCACTAGTCTAATTTTATAATGGACAAAGGGGCACTGAACAGACTCCTTATTCTACAACATATGCTTGCAAGATTTTGATAAGTATTGTTGTTGTTTACATAGCAAAAAGGTAAGAGAGGAGGGATAAAGGGATAAGAGAAGAGGATATGCCTTGCAACTTACGTCATTCGCTCGTGTTGCTGGGTCTCATGTTGCTTTCATCCTTTCTCCTCTGTCTCTCCAGCCCGGTCTCATGTTTCTTTCATCCTTTCTCCTCTGTCTCTCTAGCCCTTCGCTTCTTCGTGTATGTGAATAATATCTATACCAACTATTCTTTCAAGGATAGGGATCTAGCTAAGTGGGGACAACCCAACCAAAGGCCATATAGAGAGGGAGGGCATGTAGCGTCCGTCTGTGGGAGGGTAGAGCATGTAGGCAGTAAGTTTCTATAGAGAATATACAGAAATTTGAGTACAAATGTGTAGCCTTATATTATAACCTTATCCTCACAAATACATACAGCCAAAGAAACCACAATTAACAGAGCATGCAACCAAGAAATTCAACATTAGTCAAATTCATTGATGGATATCAAGGATTCTTAATATTTTTAGTAGAATTATTCAGAAATAGGTCAGCGAATCAACACTGATCAATCATGGTTGGCCTGATCGCCTACACTGGTATTGGCTAACTAGTATTTGTGTGCTCCTTGGTTCATTGGATTTCTAAATTTCCCAAGGCCTCGTTCAACAATGATCTTATACATAATGCTCAAATTTAACATACATTGGGCCCAAGTTCAGTTGCATAATTGAGCAGTATACCATATACAGACTCAACTGGTAACCAGTTAGACTTGTCCCCACTAGGAAGAAAGTACGATATGCACTTCATCCTGAACTTTGTGTTCCTAACAGATTCAGAATTCCTCTTAAGAATTTTAAGAAGACTGTCCAGTTTGGCCTCCCATTTGGATCTCAGAACAACCTGCAAAACCTTGGGCAAAACCATTTATAGGAAGGTACAAAGGGCTTGAGTGCCTCTATCCTTGCCGCCTATAACAACCCTCCTTGAACCAGGAAGGCTGCAGGATATAATGTGGTATAAGGGAGAAACCAATTATTTTGCTACTCTAATATCAAGCGATGGCATATCTTCATTACTAATCCATTAAATGTCTGATTAGATTGTAGTGACTTTGCAAAACATTATTCCTGCAAATCTTGAAAAATGCAAAATATTATTCCTCCAAATCTTGAAAAAGGTTAATAAATGTATGTTAAGAAATTAGAAACTTATGAAGTCACTTATAAAATAAAAAGACACAAGTAAAAAAAAAGGGACACATGGAAAAGCACACCATCGGCGACCACTTGTCTAGGCAGGGATGCTCTTTTTCCATGTCTCCCATACTTGTTTCCATCCTTTGCATGCTCAGCACCTGTAAAATAAGTTGTCCCACCCACTGGAAGAAGTGGAAATCATAGAAGAAACTCTAGCAGAACAAGAAAATATCCTTGAAATGGGTCGATAACAAAATCCAAAGAAAATGGATAGTAAAAAGTCACCACTTGAAGAAGATCGGCTCCCAACACATCATAATATTGACTCATACTAGAAATAGATACAAGCAAACCTCTGCCATACAAGGTAATCTTGGAGGTAGCGGACAAAATAGAAGGATGCAGTTGTTAGATTTCTAAAATTAGAAATTCAAGTACCAAGTTTTCTAGGAAGTAGGCCATTTATCTCCTTGTTTCAAGTTGCTAAATAGGTTCAAGATAAGAATGCCAAGTAACACTCCAGTTTTTTCAACTTGCTAAAAAAGTTCAAGATAAAAATGCCAAGCAACACTCCAGTTGTTTCAACTTGCTAAACAAGTTTAAGATACGAATGCCAAGAAGCACTCCAGTTTCAGCCAAGGATGAATTTCAGAAAGGAAAAAAAGAAGGAATAAATCTAGTTGACCCTTGGAAGAGGGAAAATGAGACAAAGCAGAGCACTGCTGATAAGGTGTAACCTAAAATCCCGAACTGGAGAGCCAATGGAATTCTTGTAGAAACAAACAAAGACTTTCCATAAAAAGGGAAACCAGACAATAAGATCCCAAATTTCTGGAGATCAGGAGGCAAGCAAGTCAATTTTTAAAAAGAAAAGTTTATGTGGCTTCATTCCTAACCTCAAATGAAATCTTGCAAACAAATATTGCTTCAAATCTGGAACAAATTCTACAATTTGCAACAATACAACATCTAGAACTATCTGATCCTCAGTAATAGATTCTTTTACAAGGTAAATTCCATCCTTGATACTTACTCTAGGTCAATAGCTCGTGATGATGAATCAAATGTACCTTATGGGAACACAAATTGTGCAGTGCATGCCCTTACTGCCCCTGTTGCTAGGGAACAAGATTCAAGCGTGTCACAACGATATGACAGGAATCCCTATAGGCGTACTTGCAGATACTTCACCCTTGGGTATATTGAGATAAAGACCCTAGCGCATAAGGTAAGAACAAAGTTTTGCCTGGTTCCTGGATTAGTATCCTCCTATAGCTGAAGCATAGCCAACATACACAACAAAAATTTGATGGTGCAACAGTTCCAGCAGAAGTGACAGGTACGCTGAAATTCCATTTAAGGTATGCACAAGTATGCTAAAATTGTAGGGTGCAGACATCTAGGACAGCTAGGGTGCTTACTATTAATTTGACAACGAATTATGTAATTTTGGGTAAAATGTAACTAGTCAGTTCTATACCGAAATGTTAGTTATGTAACGAAGGTCGATGGTATAAAACCAGTGAATGCCCAAGAAATGTATGTGTGGAGAATCATTGTTGAATTAATAAATTCAAATCCCTTGCCCCGTGGATGTTTCCTTGACCCCTGTCGAGGTTTTACCACGTAAATCCTGTGTGTCTATTCGTGTGTTTGAATTCAGTTTCTTTTCTTGGTCAATGTATAACTGAATGAGTTTAGTTTCTTTTCTTCATTATTTCAATATTCATTCAACAATTGGTATCAGAGCATGAGGTTGTAGAGCCAGCAGGCGTGAGGTTGAAGAGCCAGCGGCTGCGTGTGAAGACCAGAGTGTGTTTTCGTTGCGTATTAAAGCATGAGTTAAGTGGAGGAGGGACGACTGCTGTCAAGAGGAAGGTGGTATATGCGTGGAACGGTTTACAAAGAGGAAGTGCCAAACGCTGAAGAGGCAGCGCTGTTGCCTACGTGGAAGTGCCAGATCTCCCTCTGAGTGAAGGAAAGGTGGTTTGTCTGCGTCCTTGCGTGGAAGTGCTAGATCTCCCTCTGCGTGAAGGAAGTGCCAGACGTTGAAGAGGCAGAGCTGCTGCCTACATGGAAGTGCCAGATCTCCCTTTGCGTGAATGAAGTGCCAGACGGTGAAGAGGCAGAGCTGCTGCCTGCGTGGAAGTGCCAAATCTCCCTCTGCGTGAAAGAAAGGTAGTTTGCCTGCGCCCCTACGTGCTACTGCGTGGAAGTGTAAGATCTCCTCTGCATGGAGGAAAGGTGGTTTGCTTGCATAAAGATTGCAAGAAAAAAAATCTGGAATCTGCCTACGTGAGGAGGGAAACTCATTTGTCTGCATAAAGACCAAAACGCCAAAACCCTCTACGTGAAAGGAAGGGTGGTCTACGTAAAGATCACAATCTCTGCGTCCAGAGCCATCTGTTTGTGAGGAAGAAATCGTGGAGTTGCTGCTAGAACCTCGTCGTGTTCGCTGCCACAGTTGCTGTCAGCGGTGCTACTAGATCTGTGTGCTGGATCCGAGTATTTTTTTGTGGTTTAAATTGAGAGAAACTTCTGTTTCAGAATTTTTTTTTTTCAAAACGTTGTGGAAAATAAAGGGGTGGATGTGTTTTGAAGAAAAAGAAGACATATTTTTTTTTTTTAATTGAAGGAAAGGAGAAAAAGTTTTTTTTTTTAAGGGTTTTTCTATTTAAATTGAAGTTTTTTTTTTGGAGAAATAAGGAAATATACACCTTAGTTGAAGAAAAAACTTTCATTGGAAAATAAGGAAATATAAACCCTAGCTGAAAATACTGAAACCCTAGGAGAAGAACAAAATGGCCAAGATGTTGAATGCGAAATTCGAGGTGGAGAAATTCACCGGAAAGAGCAATTTTGCTCTTTGGAAACTGAAGGTTAGGGATCTGCTTGTGCAACAAGGGTTGCACAAGGCATTGGATGGGGCAACTAAGAAACCTGCAACCATGACTATTTCAGACTCGAAGGACTTGGATGCCCGAGCTCTCAGTCACATCTGGTTATGCTTGGCGGATGAAGTTCTCTTCAATATTGTTGAAGAGACTACAGCTTCAGGATTGTGGGAAAACTCGAAAAACTCTATATGACAAAGTCATTAACCAACAGAATTTTCTGAAGAGACAGTTATACAGTCTTCGAATGAAAGAAGGTTCAAACGTTGCAGAACATTTGAATGTTTTTAATACACTAATATGTCAATTAACAGAGATGGAAGTTAAAATACAGGAAGAAGATAAATCCATAACCTTGTTGTGTTCTCTGCCTGAATCATGGGATCACTTTGTAACTTCAATCAGCTTGAGCACTGCTGATTCTTTGAAGTTTGAATCAGTCGTGGGAGCTCTCCTGTCTAAAGAAGTACGAAGGAAATCCAACACTAGAACAGCTACATCAGAAGCCATGGTAGCTAGAGGACGCTCAAAGGAAAGAGGAGAAAAACCAAGGGGGTCTTCCAAATCGAAATCGAAGGGAGAGAAGTGTAAGGCAAAATGTTGGAACAACAATAAAATTGGACACTTGAAGAAGGACTGTTGGAAACGAAAGGAATCCGAAAACCCGAAGAAGGAAGCGAATCAGGTCGATTCAAGTATGATAGACGAAGTTTTATCTGTTGAAGAATTATGTATGATAGATGAAACTTCACCTGAATGTAATGTCTCTCAGGGTTTATATAGCTGGCTGTTAGACTATGGTGCTTCGCATCACATGTGCCCACATAGAAATTGGTTTACTTCGTATAAAAATGGAAATGGTAGTTCTGTGTTTATGGGTAACAATGTGTCATGTCAGACTGTTGGGATGGGAGATATCAGGATTAAGATGTATGATAACACAATTAGAACATTAACTAGTGTTAGACGTGTACCTGATTTGAAGAAAAACTTGATTTCTTTGGGAGTGTTAGATTCAGATGGTTATAAGTTTACAGGTCAGGATGGTGCCTTGAAAGTCTTTAAAGGAGCCCTTGTGGTTATGAAGGCAGAAAAGGTCGGAAATCTTTACAGGTTAAAAGGAAGTACTCAGGTCAGTGAAGCAGCGGTTGCGTCAGAAAAGGAAGAAGCAGGTACTTGTCTATGGCATCAACGATTGGGTCATATGAGCGAGAAAGGTCTTCAGATATTGATGAAACGTAAATCTCTTCCCGATCTAAAATCCTTGAAGTTAAATTTCTGTAAACATTTTGTGTATGGAAAACAGTGTAAACAGAGATTTAAAGTTGGAAATCATAATAGTAAAGATGTTTTAGACTATATTCATTCTGATCTGTGGAGACCATCCTCTGTTGTGTCATATGGAGGTGCACTGTATTTTTTAACATTTATTGATGATTACTCCCGTAAAGTTTGGGTCTATATGCTAAAAAGGAAAGCTGATGTATTAAATGTCTTTAAACAATTTAAAGTAATGGTAGAGAAAAGAACAGGCAAATCTATTAAATGTTTAAGAACTGACAATGGTGGTGAGTTCACTTCAGTTGAATTTGAACAATACTGTAGGATGAGGGAATTGTTAGACACAAAACTGTTGTTTATACTCCTCAGCAAAATGGTGTTGCTGAGCGTATGAATCAGACTCTTATGGAAAGAGCCAGAAGCATGATCAGCAATGCTAACTTGCACAAGGAGTTGTGGGCAGAAGCAATATCTACTGCTTGTTATTTAGTTAATAGATCACCTTCAATAGCAATTGATTGTAAAATTCCTGAAGAAGTTTGGACAAGTCAGTCTTGTGACTATTCACATTTGAGGATATTTGGCTGTGATGCTTATTCTCTTATTCCGAAAAATCAGCGTTCAAAATTAGATCCAAAGTCAAAATGTTATGTCTTTGTTGGGTATGACTATGCAGTGAAAGGATATAGGTTGTGGGATCCTACATTGCGGAAAATAGTCATTAGTAGAGATGTAACATTTGATGAATCCTCTCTTTTAAAATCAAATGTTGAAAGAAATGAACAGGAACAGGGATCGCCAAATCAACGAGTTCAGTTGGAGGCTAGACCTTTTGGTGACAGTCGAAAGGAAGGAGAGACTTCTGGAGAAAAAGGTGTTGAAGACACAAAGGAAGCCGTTGAAGCTTCTGAACCAATTCAAGTTTCTGAACCAGTTCAGCAACTAGTCGCTCTAGGAAGGTCTACAAGGGAAAGGAAAACTCCTAAAACGTATGAAGATTTTGCTTCATCTTTTGCTTTGATTACTGAAGATGAGGAACCTTCTTGTTATCAGGAAGCAGTAGATGATACAGATAGCGAAAAATGGAAAACGACTATGGAAGAAGAAATGGACTCCTTAGCCAAGAACAATACCTGGGATCTTGTAGAGCTTCCTAAAGGGAGAAGTGTTGTTGGATGCAAATGGGTCTTCAAGCTGAAACAGAAAGTTGATGGAAGTATCGAAAGGTATAAGGCGAGACTGGTAGCAAAAGGGTATTCTCAGGTTGAAGGCATAGACTTCCATGAGATTTTTTCTCTAGTTGTAAAACTTGTTTCTATTCGTACTGTGTTGGCACTAACTGCGTTACTTAATCTTGAGTTAAGAACAGTTAGATGTTCAAACAACTTTTCTACATGGTGATTTGAACGAAGAGATATATATGGAACAACCAGAAGGTTTTGTACAAGGTCGTAGCAGAAGATTAGTTTGAAAGCTCAGGAAATCATTGTATGGTCTGAGGCAACCTAAACCAACCCTTGTTCCACTTGTATGTGAAATAGCTTCCTTCACCTGCAAGTACCTGCTTCACTATCTTCACGAACAACCTGGATATTAGCTCTGATACCACCTGTCACGAAGTGACAGTGGGATCAGCTTCGTCCACAAATCCCCTCTGCATTTCACCAGCTCTGATACCACCTATCACGCCCCTAGGCTAACGGTAGTCTTTCAACCGCTCTTGGCGAGGTGCAGCACCACCGAACACTTTCTTTTCACCAATACTTATGTTCGTGGACTACGCCTAACCACTTACTCCTACTTAGTTTATGTTTCTCAACCAAGTATTATTTCTTTATCCTTTATACCAATGAACACCCATACACATTCATTATCAACAACAATTATAAATGATGAACACAATTGCATAGTATAAAGGGAGGGGAAACTCCCTGCAATATGAGTCTGCCCGATATCAATATATTATACAATGGTTTACAAAGCTTTACAAGTATACTTGGAAACCCCAAGTTTCATACTTAGCCAAATTTACAATCCAAGGCAAAACTCAGTTGCCTAGTTCGTCGGCTCCTCCGCACGACTCACCAACGCTTCGTTCACCTTGTCGCACGATTGTGTTGTTTGCCCAACTTGGGCGCGCCTTCGAGTCGCCACACACGGGTGCCTCCACTCGAGACACGCCTTCGTCCACAATCTCAACACTTCACCAAGTCACTGTGCACACTTGCACGACGAGCGGGCGCTCACCCGAATCACCAAGACACCCGTGCCAAGTCATCGCACAAACCGGGCACTCCTCCGTTTCATCGTCGGGCACCTTTGCACAAATCAGGCGCCACACACCCGTGCATGCCTCAATCGACCGTCGGGCGCCACACACCCGTGCACGCCCTCACCCAACCGTCGGGCGCTCTTGCCCACGCCTTCACCCAAAACCGAGAACGACACCTAACTCCGTGCGGCCTTGCCCAAGAATGGGCACATCCTCTAAATCTGCGCCTTCACCACTTGTGCGTCCACCTTCTAGTTCTGAGCCTTCTCTTCACATGAGCGAAGATGTTGTGTGATGAGAGATGGTTCGAATGAGCTCCAACGCTCCTTCATATATACCAAAGTCAGGGCGAAGTCTTGGCTACCCAGCCGACTTGCCCAATGCTCCACACGCCATCATAACATGTGCGTCAGCCTTCCTCCAAATGTGTTCACCCTCCATCGACTCCATACATCTGTTGGTTGGCCCGTGGGTTGAGCCACCCGCTCCCCACACCTATAAACATCAGCTCGCCCTCCATATGCGCATAACATATTATCGCACACCCACGGGAGCTCGCACTTCAACCGAACCGCAACTCGTTCACCCTTCCACCCGCGCGTGCTCTCCACCCGGTCGCAGTCGCACGTCGGTAGAACTGCAGGTCGTCACACTTGCCATGTCATCCAATCATACCACACAGACAAGTTAAATTTGAACTTTGACTTGCTCTATCCTCTGCATACAAACTTGGATTTGAATGTCGTTTGCACCATTGAATTTAGAATGACGAGCCCTTCAATCTGAAGTTGAGTTTGACAAGACTCTGACACTTTGATTTTTGAGCATAATTTTGAGCACCTGATAAAAAATACATGTTTTAAGATTTTAAACTGCGTAGTTTCCTATACGACCAATTTTTCCATCCTTTTTAAGTACCATGATTTAGTCTCAATATATTAAGAGAAGTCATACAATAATATTTTAAAATATTTTTTACCTTTTAAGTGTCACTATTTGGTTTCAATGTATGAAGACAAGTCATACACTAATATTTGAATAGATCTTGATAAGGACCTCTGTGTATAGCGAAATTTGATTATTACAAATTTTATAAAATCGTGAACATTAAATTTAGCAAATTTACGTTACTTCATGATAATGCTGGTTATATATGGATGTGGTCACCATGGGCGAGTGTGGAATTTGACGGGCATTTTGCTCATCATACTTCATTTTGAATGTATTTTACGTTTAAAACTTTTAATTAATCTTCTTATGCGATGGGTTTTGAGAGGTATAGAACTTATATTTGATGTTTTACTCTTTCTTTTTGAAAAATGTTATTACTACCTATTTTAAACAACTAACACAACTGAAAGACACTGACACCTATTCTATTTTATTTATTTTAATACATTAAATTTCAAAGGGAGCATTGAGTGCAGCCAATGGAGCATGGTAAAGAGCATAATAGATGTTGCTTTGTGGCATTGTTTTTCTACTACTCGGTGGCTTGTCTTCTGGTTAACGTATGTGTGTTTATATTTTTTACTTTGTTTTCTCGTTGGAAAATAAATGAGATTGTTATATGGTTATTTTATTATATATTTATCTATCGAATGTAACTACAAATTTCGTAGTTTATTAATATATATTTTTATGATGGGTATTTTTGTTTTGTTTATTTGAGATGTTAGTGAGATGTTTATGTCAGTTTAAATAGGTTTTGGAAAGAAGAAGTTATATAGTAGCAGTAGGAAAAACTATACCAACTACCCCAATTTAACACTTGAGTAAATAAGTTTTTTGGGCAATCTACACAACTTCTTTGAGGGCCACTTGCAGCATCATCTGGTGCATAACTAAGAACAATGTTGATGACAATATGTTGTAGATGGCATTAGATTATGCTTATGGCTTTGGAGGCACAGATGCATGTATGTTTGATATTTACTATTAGTAATTTAGTATTGAAGGGATCTCTTTTTAAGTTAATAGCCCATTTCCCTCTTACCCAAATAACTGCAACTTATTTTTATACTTCTTTTCTAAAGAAGCCTTTGCTACAAATTTCTCATCCCTATTAATCAACTTAACTTGCTACCAGCTCAACCAAGGACA
Source organism: Pinus taeda (assembly GCA_000404065.3). NCBI lineage: Eukaryota > Viridiplantae > Streptophyta > Pinopsida > Pinales > Pinaceae > Pinus > Pinus taeda. The sequence continues at coordinate 49,298 of APFE031474844.1, forward strand.
CATTTTTTAATTAACATTTATAATAAATTATAACTTGAGAAGTAGTAGGAACAATCATCTAATTAAAATTCAACCAAGGACAACCTTCTTAATTAACACTTATAATAATTTATAATTTGAGAAGTAGTAGGAACAATCATCTAGTTAAAATTCACTCAATCTCACTACTAATACGTGAAGTTTAGAGAGTTATTAAGCTTCAATTTAGAGGGTTATTGAGCATGAAGCTTTGTGAGGCAGTTCTAAAATTAGTGCAAAGGAAATGGAGAGCTACCATTAGCTTAACATTTTAAATGAAGAGTAAGATATTATCAATTGTCAAATTTTCATTTATTTTTTCAATTCTATAAATTCAATGTTATATTTATATTTTTCATAGAATATGGACTAGTACATGTGTCTTTTTGTAGTTTTGACTTCCCCGTGGAACCTTTATTCTCGTATCTTAATGCACAAATTCACAAGTACACCTTCATAATGGTTCACTTGGAAACAAAGCCAAAATTCCTACAATTGAAAATGCCTCCAAAATTCTTCTGAACTTACCACCATCATTGAAGTAAACATATCCAAGACCTAATGTCTATCAAACATATTTTTAAAATTTTGATGATGGCTATGGACCAATAGCAGAAAAAAACAAGCTTAAAAATGGTATTTATCAAACATATTTTTAAAATTTTGATGATGGCTATGGACCAATAGCAGAAAAAACAAGCTTAAAAATGGTATTTGATTATTTGTGACTGACCACCTCCAACTGCCCTAGAAATTAAAAATTGCCATGTGAAAGATGTACACTAGCCATAGCCATATACTGTCTGGTTGTTTCTAACTAATGAGAAGGAAAATAAATAGGGTGGATTATAGCTTAGTGGGTTATGCAAGTTGGATGTAGTAATTGTTTTTACATCATTGATTCTTTGTTTGACTTAAAGATTTTGTTTGTTGAGGATAGGTTATAGGCCAACACTCACCTATGAAAACTTTATAAATTTTAAAACACTTTTAATACATTGTGTTGGTTTAGCTACAAACCGAGACCCTACATCCATTTCATGTGATTATGATGGTGGAGAGGATAGGGAGCCTTGAGGACAGCCTCTAGTCAACTCTAGAATCATTGATACAAAAATTTATTCTTGTTTGTGTTCACATTAGTGGAAAAAATTTATTTGATTTCATTGAAATTGCGACATCTACATAGTCTAATAAAAACCAAAATTGCTAATATTGAAATAGGAAGAAAGTTGGCTGTGAGTAGAATAGATTTTTAAATTTGCCTATAATGCTGTATTTTATATTTTGAAAAAAAAATATACATAACTTTTCAAAATATAAATGAAATCTTGAAAAAAAATTAACATAACACAGTTATTGAAGAATAATCTTTTAACCAAAATCTTATTAATAAGAAGTTAACTTATTATTAAAACTGAGCAAAATTTTAGACCTTGAAAAAAAAACATAAAAATCTAAAACGTTAAAAAGAAATCCAAATTCCAGCTGTCGTAGTGATCACATCATCATCATCGGTTAACAGAAATTTACTTAATTTAATGTTCACCATTATCCAACATTCGTAATGATCACTTATACACATCTATTCAAATATTATTCTATGAGTACTCTTAATACATTGAGACCAAACAATATACTTACAAGGGGGAAAACCTTATCATATAGGAAACTACACCTCTGAAAACGTATCTTTAGTGAGATGACGTGACGCGTCAAGCGGGCAAGAGTAAGGGTTCTCGTTGGGTAGACCCATCTATCAATGGTACCACTGCGGGGAAGGTTCGACGTGGAAAGACAGTTGCCGTTGATGAGGGAAGCATCCATATTATTAACGGCGACAAGGCGAGCACTTGCAACGTTACATCCATAGATGCATGGGACCCAACTAAAACGCAGTAGTCTATAACGCGACTTTTTGAAAGCTTTTCTGGCGGATTTTTCCGGTCAAAATCCGGCAGCAATTTATTGGAATCCCAAGTTTGATAGCTAGTTTCTGCACAATCAATGGCTCCCAGGGGTTTTCCAGGGCGCTGAATCCAAATATGCAGTTAAAAAACCATTTTAACTGCTAAAAATCAAGATTTAACCTCATTTCTTCCGCCGGATTCCGTCACTGGAATCTCCAAAAAATTGCATTATAGACAAGTCCAACTAAAACCCTTCCTCTTGCTCGCCCTATCTTTGACTAAAGAAACGTAACCAAGATTACATCCCGTTTCACCGCAGAGACAGAGTGGTGTTTCGTGGTATTACAGATTGTAATTCATATCTGCGTGGCAGACTCGCGTACAGGGGTTGTTCACCGACGAGACAACTGTTGAATTCGGATTTGACTTCGGCGTTTGAGTGCACTATAAATGCTCACATTAGAGCGTTATCTTCCACAGCATCCAAGTTATAACGATATCCAAGTGATACATTCAATTAAATTGTAACCACAGAGAGGGCAAACCACTAAAAGGGGGGGAATTTTTTTACTGTTGCTTGCGGTTTTCCAAGGCAACAAGAAGATTCACCACCAACATCAATAGTAGCAGCAGCATCCGTAATTTGTGAACATGGCCTGCCTTGTAGCAGGGAATTCTCCCTCGCTCTTGGGCTCCTGCAGGTCCCCTTCTATACGCGATTCTGATATTGAAATCTGGACAGGCTCCCGTTGGAATCATGGTTTCCAAACGCCCAGGACAAGCGACGTCCAGGCCAGTTTTGTGGGTTCTGGGCTGATTAACAGAAATGACAATCTGTTGTGGAACAAAAGCGAGAAGAACCCGGTCATGAGAGCAGTCTCTCTTTGTGTCAATGTACTGGAGGAGAATTGTCACGCCTCCAAGCCTACGTTGGTCTTCCAACCGTGCCGGCGAGGTGCGACACCACCCCACACTTTCCTTTTAACAATACTTATGTGTGCGGACTACGCCTAATTCACAACCGATACTTAGTTTATTTTTTGCAACCAAGTAAAACATGTATTTATCCTTTATGCTTAATGAAACCCATACTGATTCATTATCCACGCAATTATAAACCAAGAACATCAACAATTGCACAAGTATAAAGGGGAGGGGCAACTCCCCGTAACGTGAGTCTGCCCAACCGCTTATTAAGAATATTAGTTTTACAATACAAGTGTGCCTGGCAGAATCCAAGGCCAACACTTAACCAAATTTACAAGATAGGCAATCTGCCTTTACAACAGTTTTATGCTCTTTCGTACATAGAACGGTGCTCACATGAGTCACGTGTAACTCTCTGCCAAATCTGCATCAAAACCGTACCTCAGAATTCACCCTGCATAACCTTCGTCTTACTTCTAAGTTATAACCCCATCGTACAAGCTCCTAAGGCAAGTGCGCATGAGAAGTGCACACTTCCTCTCTTGTGCGCAGATCCTAGTTGCCTTTGCGAAGTTGTGTGATGACTTTCGTTGGTTCCCAAATGAGCTCGCACACACTGTATATATACGCGATGTAATTTGGGGTGAGGCTGTCCGGCCGACCCCCAAATGTGTGTTTGAACGCCCCTTCGAATGCCCTCAACGATGGTCGGCTCGCCCTCTATGTGAGTCGGCCTCACAACCAAGTCGTCGTTTGCCAAGGGGTATAACCACTCCAATCGCCATCGCATTTTATCAAGTGTTGCGCAGCTGTTATGTTTCGTCGCATCCAACTCGGAGTAATGTTGCATTTCGTGCGAAGTCTGCCGCACCGTCGCTCAACGCATGCCTGCCCGCGCTCGTGCACGTCCGCCCGGCACGCGCCCGCCCGTCGCATAAATCCTAGGGTC
>APFE031474844.1:53740-70036 GCA_000404065.3 Pinus taeda
GAGCTTTAGATAAATAAAAAATCCATGTAAAAGATCCTTCGACTAATTTGAATATATAATATGGAGTGGTTTAATTAGTCATATGTAATTTTTAATCATATTTTAAATAAATATGTTTAGATTAATAATAAATATAACATAATAAAATTTAAATTTTGAATATTATAATTAGTTAAAAGCTATAATTTGTAAAAACAAAATTCCAATAAATATTGTATTGGAAAAGGTGTGCAATATTTTTGAATTGGATTAGATATTTTTTCTTTTAATAAATTTATATATTTCAAGTAGAGAAATAGAGATGTTATTAGAGGACTTTTTAAGTTTTATATGTGATTTCTATAAAAATACCAATTTTTTTTTTTTTGCAAATGCAACTTTATGTACTAATCATTTTATTATTTTTATTATTAAGAATTTGCATCTTGGAAATCTATTTCTTTAAAATAAATTACACTTGTAGAGACTAAATGGATTACACAATTAACTAAAATTGCACTTCCTATAGAGATTACATGGATTACACAATATTATTCATAGGGTTTATAATATTAATTCATTGGGTTTATAATTATGGTAAACCATTTTTCACTGTCACATTATGATAAAGATTGTCTTAGTATGAAAATGAACCATTGTCAACAATGATAAACCATTGTCAATCGTCGCCTACCATAGTCAATCATGGTTCAATGTCACATTGTGACGAAGATTGTCTCAATATGAAAATCAACCATGGTCAACCATGGTTTAACGTCGCATTATTACAAAGATGGTCTCAATATGAAAATCAACCATGGTCAACCATGTTTAATTTAGTGTTTATAATATTTATCTTAAGGTTTATATACCTTGGGTTTATAATCTCTAGGGGTTTTAGTATTAACCCATTCAGTTTATCATTCCCTTGGGTTTATAATATCAATCTCTTGGCTTTATTAATCGAAGGGTTCATATTCCTAGGGTATAATATTATTCATGAGGTTTGTAATATTAATCCTTTGGTTTAATATAAATCTTTTGGGTTTATAATCATGGTCAGCCATGGTCCAACATTGTGACAAATATTGTCTCAATATGAAAATTAACCTTGGTTAACCATTGTAACCATTGTGAGCCATTCTCAACCATTGTCAACCATGGTCCAATGTCACATTGTGAAAACAATTGTCTCAATATGAAAATCAACCATGTTTAACCATGGTCAACCATGGTCCAAAGTCGCATTGCGACCAAGTTTATCTCAATATGAAAATCAACCATGGTAAACCATTGTTAACCATGTTTATTTTAGGGTTTATAATATTTATCTTAGGGTTTATATATCTTGGGTCGATAATATTAGTCCCCTGGGTTTATAATCCCTTGGGTTTACAATCTCTTGGAGTTTGAGTATTAACTCGGTTTATTATTACATTGGTTTTATAATATCAATCCCTTGAGTTTATTAATCTAAGGGTTCATATACCTAGGGTATAATACTATTCACAGGGTTTATAATATTAATCCTTGGGTTTAATATAAATCCCTTGGGTTTATAATCATGGTCAACCATGGTCTCAATATGAAAATCAACCATGTTCAACCATTGTTAACCATGGTTAACCATGGTCAACCATGGTCCAGTGTTACATTGTGACAAAGATTGTCTCACTATGAAAATCAACCATGACCCAACGTTGCATTATAACAAAGATTGTCTCAATATAAAAATCAACAATGGTAAACCATGGTCAACCATGTTTATTTTAGGGTTTATAATATTTATTTTAGAGTTTATATACTTTGGATTTATAATATTAATCCCTTTGATTTAATATTATTCCTTTGGATTTATAATTCCTTGGGTTTTTAGTACTAAACCCTTGGGTTTATTATTCACTTGGATTTTTAATATCAATCCCTTAGGCATATTAATCTAAGGGTCCATATTCGTGGGGTATAATATTTTTCATATGGTTTATAATATTAATCCCTTGGGTTCGATATAAATCTCTTAGGCTTACGGTTCAACATCAGTTCTTTTGGGTTAAATATAAATCTCTTGGGGTTTAACATTTGGGTTTATAATATTGGGTTTAATATTAGGGTTTATAACAATGGGTTTAATAACAGGGTTTATAATAAGGGGTTTTAATATTAGATTTATAATATAGCATGCTTAAGATATAGAGTTTAATATACATGGTTTATAATTATTAATAATCTCTTGGGTTTATAATATTGATAATCCCTTGGGTTTATTAATTTCTTAGGTTTATAATATTAATCATAAGGGTCTATAACATTAATCCCTTGGGTTGACTAATTGCTTGAGTTTATAATACTAATAATCCATTGGTTTTATAATATTAATAATCGTTTGGGTTTATAATATTAATCCTTGAGTTTATTAATCACTTAGGCTTATAATATTAATAATTCCTTGGATTTATAATATTAATCCAAAGGATTTAGTCTTAATCCTTGGGTCTATAGTCTTAATCCTTTTGGGTTTATAATATTAATCCGTTGGGTTTATTATTCCCTTCGGTTTATATATATATGTGTGTGTGTTATAATATATTTTAATTTAATATACGATTTATATATTGTTAATATTATCTATACACTCTTATTTCATATATATATTAACCATGGTGAAAGATAAATAAGTAATTGCTATTATTATGTTATATGTTAATTATATTATAGTTTGAAATATATATATCTGTGTGGTTGATATTATTTATATAGCTATTAAAAAGCATATAGCAAATCCCAATTTCAAAGTTTTGAAATTGTAATTTTGGTACAAAGTTGAGTTAAACTATAGTGAAGTCTTAGAATTTTTTAAGTATATATATATATATATATATATATATAAGTATTTTTAACTTACAAGAAAAAGTCTCAAGCCTTACTAGCACAAACTAATTGAGGATCAAACCTCACGGGGTGGTTTGTGCCCTATGCTAGGGGAGGAGGCATGTTAAAAAATCTAGTTAGCTAAGGGGATGTGATCCTGGGTGATTTTGACGACTTAGATAACCCTAAGTGGTGGCTCCTCAGGTTATAGATCAAACCTAGAAGATCACAGACAACTTGATAAAAAAATAAAAATAAAAATAAAAACTTACAAAGAAAAAACATAAATAATATAATATTAAATCTCCTTAAACAATAGTTTAAGCATTCAACTTATTTAAATATATAATATGGGGTGGTTTAATTAGTAATATGTAATTTTTAACCCTATATTAAATAAATATGTGTAGATTAATAATAAATATAACATAGTAAAATTTAAATGTTGAATATTATAATAATTTAAAAGCTACAACTTGTAAAAAAAAAAAAACTAAACTGTAAATATTGTATTGAAAAATGTACATAATATCTTTAAATTGGATTAGATATTTTTCTTTTTAATAAATTTTTATATTTCAAGTTATTATATAAAATAAGAGATGTTATCAAAAAGCCTTTTAAATTCTATATATGGCCTCTAATAAAATATCAAAAAATATTTTGTTGCAGATGCAACTATTTTGTTATTTTTATTCATAAGAGTTTGCATCTTGGAAATCCATTCCCTTAAAATAAATTGCATTCCTAGAGATTAAATAGATTAGACAATTAACTAAAATTACACTTTTGTAGATATCACATAGATTACACAATTCACTGTGTAAATAGTGAATAACATTCATTAATGGAGTTCAAGTGTTAATGGATAACTAATAGTTATAGGCCTACCTTATCTCTATGAAACGAATTCTACAAATTCAATTTTACCGATCCACCTTACTCATATATAGAGCATGCTCAACTTCTATGTTCCATAGTCTCATTAATAGTGTAGGTGAATACAAAGTGTATATTTCCCACATAATGCATACAAATTATTCAATATGCCAAGCTACTTTCAAGTTCTTGATAGTCACTTATGATTTAGGATTCTTGATAGACTAATGCACCTTACAAAATAATTCTAAATAGTCAATGTAATGAATGTAAATAATAAATAAATAAATAATTCATGTGCCAAATTACTTTCAAGTTCTTGATAATCACCTATAATTTAGGATTCTCGATCTAACACAATTTTAAAAAATAATTCTAAATATTAAATATAAAAATATAAATAAATCAAGCATCATAATTACTCAATAAATATATTTAATTTCTATAAAATAAATAAATAAAATAAAAATAAATAAAAATAAAAAAGATTTTGACAAAATACAAGTGCAATAACTCTGGACATTGATACACAAAAATGTTTAATATACCTCTCTAGACATTGATACACAAAAATGTTTAATATACTATTGGTATTTGCATACGATTTATGGTTATTCTAAACTAAAACTTTAGATAACCTCTTATGGATTTTTACATGTTTTCAACGGTGCAAGCAATCAATTCATAAAGCAACCCTTAAATCATTATTATTAAACAACATATTTGTAGCTCTCAACTAATCTAGAAATATGCCTTTTCATCTTTCATGTCTGTATTTCATGTTTAGGTTAGTAGCGTTTGCTATTATTATTGAACAACATATTTGTAGCTCTCTCCTAATGTAGAAATATGCCCTTTCATGTCTACGGTAGTAATGTTTGCTTGTGATGAATTGAAACATTAATTTTTTACAATTTAATTTATTATAATTAAAATTATTAAAATTATACATATGTAGTACATACATTGAAAAATTTGTGTTTCTCCCCTTAGTAATATAATTTTTGTTTTTTGAGAAAGTGTTATATTAATATTTAAAAATTGAATTATAAAATAATTTAATTGATATTATAAATTAAAAATAATATTATTAAATTAAAAATAGTGCTGAGAATTTAAAAGAAAATTAATGGATGACTTTATTCACAATACTTTTAGGTTCTGATATATGAACTTCGTTTTTATAATGGAGTATGATAATGATATGTATAGTAGAACTATAAAATTTGCATTGTAAATTTTGTGTTCGTCTATTTAGTATTTTTTTTAATGAAGAAGTGTTATATTAAAATGTATAGTTGAATATTATGATAGGAAAAAATGAATATCATTAAAATTAAAAGTAATATTGAGAATTTTATAGGAAAATTAATTGATGATTTAATTTAAAAAAAAAATTAGGTTATGATATATTAATTCAGTTTTTATGATGGAGTGTGATGATGATATGCATAGTTAAATTATAAAATGTTTAAGTGATGTTCTGAGTTTAAATAATAAAATGAGTATTAAGTATTGGGGGGTTTCGTAGTGCATTATATTAGATATTATTTTTGGGATTCAACTGTGTTAAGTAAGTCATTTATCTATGACCATTACCACTAATTTCTCATGATTTTTGAATAGTCCACTTAGCACTCATTGCATTAGGTGATGCTCACATGGGTGAAGAAGTGAGATTGAAACTAGTGAAATGAATCACATAGTGTCAATCATCACTTCCGGGGCTTGCACTCGGTAACCAGGACTTCCCAGGAGGTCACCCATCCTAGATCGCCTGTGGCTCAAGCGCACTTAACTGTGGAGTTTTCCCCACAATCAAGCCCACTTAGCTTACTACTCCATTTGCAAAACCTGCGAAAAAGGATATCTAATATAATGCACTGCGAAAAGCACCAATACTTAATTCAAAAGAGTGAAGGGAACTCTACTTGAATGGCTCATGAGGCACAATACTTGCTAAGGTTTTGCAAATGGGGTAGCAAGCTAAGTGGGCTTACTTGTGGGGAAAACTCCACAGTTAAGCGAGCTTGAGCCAGAGGTGATCTGGGATGGGTGACCTCTTGGGAAATCCTGGTTACCGGGTGCAAACCTCAGAAGTGATGATTGACAATATGTTATTCATTTCACTAGTTTCAATCCCACTTCTTCACCCCTGTGAGCATCACCTGATGCAATGAGTGCTAAGTGGACTATTCAAAAATCATGAGAAATTAGTTAGTTATGACTACCTCTGATAGAAATGGTCATAAATGAATGACTTACTTAACATAGTTGAATCCCAAAAATGATATCTAATAAAATGAATATTATTAAAAGTATAATTAATGTTGTTTTAAGGGCACCTTAATTGATAATATGAGATATGTGAAATGGTTGAAACCCGAGAGATCCAGGTTCAAATCCACTTGTTTGTGACCTGGTTTACTAAGAAGAGACCAAGTTTACTAGTAGTAAATTGTGGGTTACTTCCACTCTTGTTGACAGGTTTACTAGTAGTAAAAGTGTGGGTTATTTACACTCTTGTTGACAAATTGTTAATTTGTTTCCTGATATTTAAGGAACACTAATTCTTAATCGATGAACACTAATTCTTAAAAGTTTATTAGTATTACTAGTAGTAAAAGTGTGGGTTACTTCCACTCTTGTTATTGTTTCTTGATATTTAAGGAACACTAATGCTTAATCGATTAAGAAGCGATTTTAATCCATACTCTAAAGCTTAAAATAAATACCATTTTTATTTAACATATTTCTTATTAATTTTAATTTTGGATCTACCAAGTGCTGAGAGGGATCAAATCTCTTGATATGCAAACCTCTTTTAGAGTCAAAAGAGATTTGATCACTCTCAGCCCTTAGTAGATCTAGAGTTAAGATGGATCTAGGTTGGTTTAATTTCCCTCTTTAAATAGGCTATATTCCACATGAATATTATGAGTCAATACCATGGGCCATTTTTATTTTTATTAGGTAATTTCTATTTCATATTTTTTTGGTAAAGTTAAATGTTTACATTACATTAATTTTTTTATTTATTTAATTTATTTTTTTTAAGTCAACATTACAACATTTTTACTATACTAACTTGAAAAGCGCCTCTTTAAAACAATTATCTATCTAGAAATAAAATAAAAAATTTCACATATACATAACCATTAAATTGTGTTAATAAAAATTCCCACAATAATTTAGTGCTTTGTTTATAAAAATAAAATCAAAATCTTTGACATAGCAATTAAATCGTGTCCCGGTTATATGAAACTTAAACTAAAACTATTCATTTTAATATAAAATAAATAATATAATATCTATATCAAATTGGAAAAAAAAATTATTAATAATTATTCACAAGTATTTATATATGTATTTTTAATGTTATAGTAATTAAACCGCCTGGTTAGGGTGATCATTCAGTCCTACCAGGGTAACGACGAACCACAAGTTATCTCAAGTTATCTCTTTGTCAATGATTGGGTAAAAAATGGAGGGTAACAAGTATAAATTGGATTTAAACGATGTCGACTCGACTAGTCTTTGAACTCCACAATAGTTCTCTACCGTGATCAAGTCTATAATCATATTCAATGTAGAATGATAATGCATCGTCCCGCATTAAGGTGCTTCATGTACTATAGCCCTCAACATGCAAGTCGATTAATGGAGCCATAAGTCTGTACTCCCTTTGGCAAAGTATAAAATATATTTCTAGGTGGTTCATGCACAATAGCCATCAGCATGCCAGTTGGTTAATGGAGCCATTAAGTCTGTACTCACTTTTGAAAAGGGTAATCAATAAGTCTTATGCTATCGGGTTTTAAATGAACGGTGGCTGTATATGTTTATTATTCGATTTCGGTCTTAACAAAATCGAATAATGGGCATATAGAGCCACCGTTCATTTAAAGCCCGATAGCATGGAAAATATGATTTCTCTTTGAAAAATATATAGTACATTTCTTGGTGGCATAAATGGTTTCAAACATTGTTGTTTCCTAATTTTAGGCTTTCGTTTTTTCCATGTATCTTCAGCGTTTCTCTTGATTCATGGAAGCCATACATTGTTACTCCACCTCTCCTCATAACTTGTTTTCCCAATTACCTTCACTCTATCAATGCAGTTTCCTTGTACATAGAACTTAGAAAACTAGAGTAAAGTAGCTATAAAACAATTTTCAAAACAATTCAAGAGTGTTCTTAGTGTTGAGATGAGGAAGAGGAGCCATGTTTGATTATCTAATTTTGTAGTTGGTTTTAAACAACCATTTTCTCAAAAATTTCAAGTATTTAATGCTTTTTTATTTTTATATGTATTAATTAGTACAGTATAAAATAAAAAAATTATAAATAAAAATATCTTCATAAATAAACATATTTATTTTTCAGTTGTAGAAATCATATTTATTATTGTATTAATGGGAGTAATATTGTGTTATAATGGTTGTTGTATGTTTCAAAACTTTTTAGATCGTTTTAAAAGTTATTGGATCAACCAAAAATGGGATTAGATAGTTATTTCTTGCAATTCGAATAAAATTATAAAGTGTGATATTGATATTGTCTCATGCTAATATGTTTGACAACATTTTCTTCATAGTCACTTTAGGGCTTTTAAGAGGTTTGCTCCTTGCCATTTTCTATATAACACTTTTTCTTTCTAGACTGCATGTTTCAAATGAGAATGAAACAAGTTCTATAGTTAACACCTATATGATTTGATAGTGACCACGTACATATCATTTATCCTATATTAAATAAATAAATATCAATAAATATTATTTGCATCAAATTAATTTTATGTTAAGTTGATCACTAATCTTGTCATGAATTGACAAATGGAATAATACAACTGTATTTATAGATTATGAGACTTGCGTTGTTTAAAGATAAATAACACAAATAGATTGGATAACTTTAGTAAAATTAATAAGCAACTATAACAAACCTAATTGATGGACACTCACCTTACCGACAAAAGCATTGCTGGGAAGTAGTATGTTGAACATTTGCCTTACCATAATGCTTATGTCATTTAGGGATTATAAGGTCCCTAAGTTCAAACAAAGATCGCATAGCCATGGGTAGATGGAAGCAACCTTTTAAACCAAGCAATTGCTTCAAATTATTGGTCTCATGGAAAATTTCTAATGATTAGTAAACTACCAGGGTGATAGATGTCAAAATTATGTAGAAAATATATGAAACTGTATCAAAATTGTAAGGAGAATCAACTCTTCAAGATTGTGTACAGAATGAATCAAAATAGTTTAGCATATACCTTTTGTATTAGTATTCAACTTCTCTATCTTAGATGAGCCACTTATTTATTCCAAAATTAGTGGGAAACTCTTAGGTAGGTCATAGTTTACACAACAATTGGTCTAATTTCAATTTAATTTATAAGCAAGAATCTTCCCTTAGCACTTGTTCACACTAGCAAGCTCTCATTAAAGAGAAATACTAGGCCCAGAATATTGTGTCTCTAGGTAGACTAGTAAGGCCCCTTTAGCAATCAGTTGTGCTTGCTTAATTTGTAATTGATGATAAGGAAGGGCTATTGTTGTCGCCGCCTTTCTAAATTCCATTATATTTTTTACAAAATTAAAGAAAAGGAGAAAAATGGAAGTTATTATTGGGTGCAAACAATATTTGGAACATACTGATATGCACTATATTGTAATGTTTTCAAATGGAAAATTTCATTGACCTCCTAAGCTCAATATAAAAGATAGTAAAACTAAGAAAAAAAATCCTACATTACAAAAAATAAAACAACCCTCAACATCCAACTTAGGATCTTGTTCTATATTTCATTACATAAAGCAAAAACAAATGCAAAATATGCAGAGAATTTGAAAATAACATACAAACCAAATATTGATTGGGTCCTCCTCCTATACTCTAGGAATGAACACATAAAACAAAAATTAAAAAAGAAAACCAAAAATATATTATAAGTTTCAAACTTCCAATACAAAATAACACATGCATACATAGGGCTACAATGATCGACAATGCTAAGAACATTTCAGTTACCAAGGGTAATATAATAGTCATGAAATCACATTAAGAGACGTGTACTCATCTCAGTGTTTGGTGCACCGCAGAATGATTTTCGTAGTACTAGTGGATTATACATTTTCATTTGGTCAAGTTCTTGTCATATTTATCCCCTTCTCTTAAGTTTCAATTAGATGGATTATTTGATGATATTTTCTCATTTGTGACTAGTTGGACTTGCCACACTTCACAGTTTTGGGTAATTATCAAGGATATTTTTCAACATATCTTCCCAAGAGCATGAAATGTTCATGGTCACATACCCACAATGATGTGTACAAGTATATGAGTAAGTTGTATCATAATTTTGACAATGAATGGCTCTATAGAAAGTAACATTATGTGTGACAACTCATAGGGATATGTTTACATTCTCCAATGGTGCTTTGTAAATAACTTATTTCTATAACTGATGCATATTTTCATGGGTTAGACACTCATACACTTGGCTAGGTGCCACTAATTTTTTAATATTCAATTTGCATGGTAGATCTTTGTATATCTAACATGTAGACACACAACTATGTACTCTTGGTGTTGTGTTATGTTATTGGCAAGGAATATTTACTTTGAATCTAGGTGAGTTTATGAGTTATGTTTGTCTTGTCACATGAACACTATTTTCCAGTATTTGTGTTAAATATTACAACATTTAGAATGTCTATGATTTGTATACTAGTTTATTGTTTTCCATGTTGCTTTAGGGGAACTTTGAGGTATTAAATGGACCTCTTGAGGAAAATAATAAAATAATTAACCATACCACCCATAATTAACCATATGTCAACCATACCAACCATAATTATATAGGGTCAATTATAATCTCTCCTCTTTATCCTTCATCAACCATAAAAATCGTAGCCAACCATAATTGACTAAGGTTAACCTCGATCAACCATGGGTTAATGAGGTTAACCATTATGCCTCCATCAACCATGGTTTGTCTCAATCAAGGATGTTTAACTGTCTTCAATCATGATGAACTTCATTAACCCTCTTCAATTGGTAATGGAACCATTTTTGTAACATTAACATAAACATTAATGTAACATCAATCATGGTCAACATTAATGTAACAATATTACAATTGACAATATTAATGGTAAATTGCTAGATTAATGTAACCTAAAGACATTTTTATATTTTTGGTTGACCACGGTCAAGCTTACTCAATCATGTTAATCCACAATCAACTCTTCATCATCAGTCAACCTTCTCAACCATGGTAAACTAAGGTCAACCATAATCTCCCCCCTAATACCTGGTCAACCATGGTAATAATTGTTAATCATGGTCAACTTAGGTCAGTGGTGGTAATAATTGTCAATCATGGTCTATTAAGGTCAACTGTGGTAATCATTGTCAACCACGTTCAACTGAGGTCAATCATGGTAATCAATGTCAATCATGTTCAACTAAGTTCAAGCATGGTCTAGCTTGACCAACGATGGTCAACACTCTTTAAGCATGGTCTAACTCATCAACCATATTCAACCCCATCAACCCACTTCAACCATTTATGTAACCATATTTGTAACATCAATGTAACATTGATGCACGATCAACCATGGTCAACATTAATGTAACAGTGTCACAATGGTCATTAATGTAACATTTTTAGATCGATGTAGCATAAATACATTGTGACATTAATGGTTGACCATGGTAAACCTCGGTCAACTCTCATTCAACCTCAGTCAACCCTCTTCAATGTCAGTCAACCTTGTCAACCATGATCAAAATGATAAACCCTCTTCAACCATGGTCAACAAATCCACCCCACGCACATCAATTGTCAACTAACACAACCACATTAGTAAATGTGATTAATATACATTAATTGGCAATATTTTTCACTTTTTATATGCCAATTGACTTATAAAAATAATGTCAAACAACATATATAAAACACATGTAATAATATGATTAGGCCAATATCATGCACACTAATACAAAATTCAGTTTAAAAAAAACTTTTTAATTGAAATATTACTAACAAGACTAATTTTATACTTGAATTATACAAATACAACATAATATGTTATTGACCATTAAAACAAATAATTTTCAGAAACCATATGACAATTCCAAAGTTTAAGACTTTGAACTTACAATTTTGTAAAAAGTTGAGTCACGTGTGAGGGAGCTTTACACTTTAAATTTGAAATTTTTTAAATTTAAATAATAAAAACGGTAAATTTAAATAGTAAAAATGGTATTAAAAAAAACTGAGGGAGCTTTACACTATTGAAATACGAGTTTTTTTAATTTGAAATAATAAAAATGGTATTAAAATCTATTTTTTTAGGTTATATGAATATATGAAATTTTATTTTATATTTTTTAGGGGACAATTTTTTTTAAGAAGTTATATATATCAAATTACAATTGTATACAGTACATAATATGTTGCAGCCAGGATTCGATACCAGCGAGGACCTGAAAACCGACTGCCCCGTTCCAACATACACTCACCTGTGAATTTTAGTTTTATAAAACAAATTAAAAATGATATTATTTTTTATTATATTTTAAATTTTTTAATAAATTTGATAATATGGTATATTAAGTTAGAATTTTGTTTAAAACGATAATTCACAATTTCTATTATTTTAGTGATTAATGTTTCGAATTTAATAATATGGTGTACTTTTAATATGCAAGGTAAAAATATAGATAATGGTATTATTATATTAAAAATTATAATAGTAATCGTCAAAATAAGTAGTTTAGCTTCTATATGGGAAATGGGGAAATGTAACTTAGTAAAGTTAAATTTTGAATATTTATATCATTAAATGATCGAGTTTTAAATGTTTTATGATGTAAATATTGTTTTGAAATGGGTATGTAATATTTTTAAATTAGGTTTAACTATTATCTTTTTATTAAATATATAATTTTTTCTTATTTTTAAAAATAAGAAGATTATTAAAAAAAAAATTAAGGTTTATATTTCATTAAAAGTACTTAAAAATTATTTTTTTTGGAGATGTAGTTTTTTTTGTAAGTTAAGACGATACTCTACTTTCCATTACTGAAATCAAAAAATATTACAAAATGGGATAGGTCTCTACCCGCCCTTAAGGGAAACCGGGCTTCGTTACCATCTAAAGTTTTTCAAAGCCATTCAAAAAAAGTATATCACCAACCTATCTATCCACGCTAAATATGCATCTATCCTTACTAAAGGTAAATTGTTTTCCTTCTGATACAGTAACATCTATATGTCCAAAACAACAAAACAACAGTATATATAAAACCTCCAAGCAGCAGCTGCATCTTCTACTGATTCGGTGCATCTGCCTTTGGTTCTTTCTCTATCTTGACGCCCAATCCCCCCTCTTGAAGCATCTGCATGATATCATCCATCTTTTTGTCTTGCACCAATAGAGTCACTTGAATATTTTTCAATTCCTTTTTCATGGTTGGAATGCCTTGAATCAGTTCAGCCATTTCTAGAGCCACCTTTTCCATAGCTTTAGCTAATAAACGCTTCATGCCCCAATAAACATGTAAAGATTGTTTATATAAGGACATTCGTCCTCTTGTATGTCCGGGATCAGGGAGAAATTGCTCCCAATCCTCCATCTCAGGATCTGAGTTCTCCTGCATAGCTTCTTCCTCCAACTGCTCTATCATCCTTCTGATATTGGGATTTGTATCAAGAACATATGCTGCTTCTGCTTCCTGTAATCGCCTCCTCATGTATTTCTTACCTCTCTTTCTTCCTCTTGCCTCACTAGCTACTCCCTCCTCCACTTCCGAATGCACATTCCTATTCCCACGGCTGCCTCGCCCTACAAGCCTCCCTCTCCCTCTTTGATTCACTCTTCCCCGCGCCACCCTACCTCGGTCGTGTCTCTCCACCTCCTCTTCCTCATCTTTTACCGGATCCTCACTCTCCTCCTCGCTGTCCCCCGATTTCCTCTCTTGGGCCTTCCCCATACCCGCTTTTCCTTTCACACCTCGTTGAAGCTCCTCGTCTGCAAAGAAATTACAAATGTCGAACTCTTCGTCTGAGTCATCCTGTATAGTAAAATAAACCTTCTGCATAGTGTCTTCAGTCGTGCTCTTGCCTTTTTCCGCTGGAGTTGCTGTTTTACTCCTCGTCCACCTTCCTGCTCCCCTGTCATGGTGCTCCGCCATCTTACGGTCCTTCTGCTGCTGCAATTCCTCTCTACACTTCCTCGCTCTGCGTTGCTGCATTTGTAGATTCGCCTTTGGCTTTGGTCGATTACATGCAATCCTTAACTTATCGTGATGCTGCCACCTTGCCGTCTTGAACCTTCGCTGCAGCCTGTCTTTATCTTTAATGCCCATTCCATATACGCTTCCAGATGGGAAACTAGTACCGACTCGCCGACGTAACCACTGCTTCTCCTCGGTACCTTGCCCGATTTCCGTCTTGGGATGCTGAACCTTCCTGTGGGTTGATTGCTGCAAACCTTCATGACTTTAATCCCATAATCTTGAACCTGCAAATGCTTTGATCGCGCATTAAATACTCTGTCCTTCCCCCTCCTTGCTATAATCCAGAGTCTTCTAATTATTCCTTTGCTGTGCGGTCGCATCATCATAATCCTGATTTAATATAGTTTTTAACTCATTCCACCTTGGTTCATCTTGTAATGATATCCAGCTGCAATCTACGCTTCTGTTCAGCCCTCCACTACCCCAATTAGCCAATAGATCGGCGGCACGGTTACCATTTCTCAGTACATGGGTTGTTGTTATATACTCAATCCTGTGCAGCATCTGCTCAACATCCTGTAGGATCCCTGCTGTTCGCCAACTCTTCGACACATGTATCCAGCTCTTCCCATCCCTTAACTTCTTCAACATATCGATCGTGATTTGTGAGTTGCCTTCGATTTCGAGACTCATATAACCGTTTCTAACTGCTATCCGGAGTCTGTGGTAAACTGCCCATAATTCCGCTTCGTTGTTCGTCATTTCCCCTCCGCCTTCAGCATAAATCCACCTCGTATTGCTGCTACTATCTCTGAAAAGACCACCTAAACCTGCTTGTCCCGGGTTACCCTTTGAGGCCCCGTCGAAGTTTAATTTAACGCGTCGCTCACCAGGCATCCTATAATGATTGGGGCTCGGCATTTCATTTCTAATCTTCTGCTCCGTATTAGGATAAATCAACTGAAATTCCATGTTTAATTTAGATACTATCCTCTGTTCCTCCGCGTTCAATCTCCAATCCTCTTCGTCCCATACTTCTGATAAAACCGTTTCTTTAAGCGATCGACAGATTTCATCCCAAAGTCTCGACTCTTGCCAACTATTATCCCTAAAGATTCGTCGATTTCGCTCTTTCCAAATCGCCCAAATGACAAAACCAAGTGCTAGATTCCATATTCTCCTTACAACTTTACTTTGGAAATTCCCTTTACCCCACTGAAACAGAGTATTCCTGATGCTCCCGGGATCCCTCTTCGTCATACCAAAGAGCACTCTAATTTCCTCCCATATACTCTTAGTATATATACAGTTATTCAGCAGATGCTCCTGAGTTTCGAATTCCTTAGTGCATAGACTACATCTTGATGGTCCAATCATTCCTCGTTTCTGCATATTATCACAAGTTAGGATCCTTCCTCTGCATACCAGCCAAGCAAAGCATGTAACTTTAGGCCACCATTTGCCTTCCCAAATATTTTTCCATCCTACTGGTTCCTCCTCTCTGTCCTCCTTCGTTGCCCAATAATAAGCTTTTTTTACTGTAAACATACCAACCGTTGCTTTACCCCATCTAAGGATATCGTTACCTTCTCGAACCTTGATTTTCCTTGATTCTATTTCTCTGTCATACAATTGCCGAGCCTCCTGACCTATGTTATCAGCACATTCATCTAGTCTTTTCCAAGCTCTCCATATATCGTTTAATTCAGATCTTTTCCAATAATCTCTTACATAGTTCATTCCCACTCTTTGCGCTGGTTCTTTAACTTCTTGAAGAGTTTGTATCCTATCCAAAATACCCCGCTGTTGCCAACTTTCCTCCCAAAATCTTGCTGAGTTTCCTTCACGGATTTCCCAGAAGGCATAGTCCGTAACTAGAGCCCTATTTCTGCTCGCAAAATCCCAAATCTGTGAACCTCTTGGGGTTTCTTCTATTCTTAAGCGTTCTTCAGTAGTATCGAGCATACCATATTTGTGGTACCATATACTTTTCCATACATCATCTCCTCCCTAGACCCATCTCCACCATAATTTCGCCCCTAAAATGTTATTTACAATTTCAGGATCTCGTACGCCCAGACCTCCTTCCTCTTTCCGCATAATTACATTCTTCCATGAAACCAGAGTCCATTTTTTCTGCTGCTTGGGACCGCCCCATAAAAATTTTCCAAAGATTTCTCGCATTTTGGCAAAAACTCCTTTGGGAGCAGCCATAATAGACAGGTGATATATGGGGATAGATAATAGGACCGATTTTAATAAGACAATTCTACTTGCTAAATTCAACAATCTGAATGACCAACTGTCTAATCTTTT